>VJMY01000556.1:0-48300 GCA_009869795.1 Neelides sp. FZ-2019 | reverse complement strand
TAATGTAATACATAAATTTTCAATTCATACCAAGACAAATTTATACCATGAAATTAAAAGAAATGAAATAAAAAATTAAATTATGATAGTATATAGTAACGAGTTTATTTAATATGATACTCAATTTATAACATATGTCAATTTTCATTATATAATAAATTATATATATAATGTTATGCATATTGTACAAAATTTAAGTAAAAGTGAATAAAATAACTTAATTAGATTAATAAATGTTAACAATAAAATAATGTTTGGATATAATATTCATTATTGTAATATCAATTATTAAAGTCAATATTACATGCGATTCCTTTGATATAATCAATTGTTGGTCGTTTTCTATAATCAGCTACAACACGAATTAGATTTTCTGTAGCATCTCGAGATATTTTAGCTTGATTTTGAAGTTCTCCTAGTAATTTAACAATTTTAACTTCAGTCAAACTTTGTTCTTTATTGAGTCCTTGAATAAATGCCCAAATTGTAGGATGATGTTCAAGCAAAAGACTTGTAAATCCTCTATGAAATCCTTCACAATTATTGTTTGTTCGAGCCCATCCTTGTGAGGTTGCTTCAAATACGTTCCATGTATCATGCTTATATGAATGGTATTTTCGTCTTGATCGTAACTTTTTTCCTATCCACGTTTCTTCATAATATTTTAGGAATGATTCAAGGATTGGTTTATTATTCATATTTGCAAAAACTCACTTTCCAATATTATTTCATAAGAAGAAACATTGTCTTCAACAGGCACGAATGCTGAAGCGCCAAGGTACTTAACATGAAAGCGAAAATAAGGATCATTCAAGCATTTTAAATTCAACTGTTGGTCCTTTTGAATATGCCTCCATAAACACTGCATATAATAAAAAAAAGCAACCGCGCTGCTTTGTATTTGGAAAATATCTTTTGAATGCTTCAAGGGCTGCTTTTTCATAATCTGTCATAATGGTCAATGGGTTCAGATCTGGAGCTTTTTCTTGTAGTACACCTAGCATTGAATCATATGCCTCTTCGTTTTTATTGGACATTAATGCATAAACCAGGGGTAAGACCACTCCGTTTTGTAATCCATGTATTACATATAATTGGGGAGCCAGAGAACTTATCGTAACAGTTCTTATATTAAACTCTTCTTCTCGTAAATTTTTCATCGCATTTTTTCTTCTCTTATAAGGTTCTTATCGTAATAGATTCTTATCGTATAATGTTCTTATCTTATATACTTTATATCTTATATGTTTTATATCTTATACTTTTTTCATCGTAAGGATAATTTTACCTTATACTATTTTCATATTTCACATCCTATTTTACATGCTTTTTATCGTAAGGAAGAATTTATGAAGGTTATGTAAAAATGAAAGTTCATTCATCATAATCTTATTTTGAATTTAAATGAAAAGGACAATGTACATAATACATACATACATAGATTTCAACAATTAGAATAGATAGAATTGATTGACATTGAAAACATTCAATAACGCTCATTCGTTCACGGAGCTCCAAGACGACTTCACCACTACTACATTCAATTTCTTCGCCCCCGCCGCGCCCGCCTTCAGCATCTCGGACTTCTATCTGGATCGCGTCAAAGTATAGTTTTCCATTCCTATTTCCAAATTCCATTTTCCTAGTATTTAATTACCGGCTCAGTAATATTAGATTTTCACTTATTAGTATAATTAATTACATAGCATGCCGCTGCATCTTATAATGGGCCCAAGAGGGGTCCAACATTTAAAATACGAAGGTCATCTCTACATCAAAGACTACAAGTATAAGAATACTCTTCATTGGAAATGCATTTTGTACAATAAGTCCTGTCTTGGAAGATGCAAAACAACATTCGACTTTTTACAATTAGAGAAGAATGACGTTCTCAGAGTTTCAAATTTTCACAACCATGCTCCAGATCCCGCCGAACCTGAAAAACGCGATTTCTTGAATAAAGTTAAAGAACTCGCAGTTAACAGTATGGAGCCTTCTCGCAAAATTCTGGCCACTGCTTTGACTACATCACAGATTCCTTCTTCTGTCACGGGAATTTTACCTCCAACTCGTAACATTTCTCAAACAAATAATAGAAAAAGGAAGCTTAACTTGAATTTTCCAAAAATCCCACAGAATTTGGTTGAACTCATATTGGATGAACAATAAATTAGAATAAAGAATACACGAGGAGAAGATGGTGGAGGTGAAAAATTTTTACTTTACGACTCGGCAGATTTTCCAGAATATAAATTAGAAAATGGAATTTTAATTTTTGGAACTACCTCCTCGCTGGAAATGTTGACAAAGTCGCCTCACTGGTTTGCTGATGGAACTTTTGGAGTAACACCGCCTTTATTTCAACAACTTTACACGTTGCATGCCATTCAAAATGGTGTTGTATTTCCATGTTTATATGCCTTGACTACAAATCAGAAAACTGGAACTTATCAACAAATACTGCAATTTATCAAGAAAGAACATTCAGAAATTGCTGTTCAGACAGTTTGACTGATTTTGAAAAATCCGCCATTAAAGCATTTCAAATAGAATTTCCAAATGTTATTCAGAGAGGTTGTTTTTTCCATTTTAATTAAGCTTTATGGAGAAAAATACAATTGCTTCCCGAAATTTTAGCTCGCTACAAAGATGAATCTGATTATGCCCACAAAATTAAGTCTGTTGCTGCTCTTGCATTTCTTCCCCCAGAAGATGTTATTGATGGATTTACAAATCTTCAATTGTCAGAATTTTTTCGGAACAATGAGGAAGTTCATGATTTCTTGGACTATTTTGAATCAACGTGGATTGGAAAACTTATTTCTGATGGAGAACGAAGAGTTTCGACTTTTCCTATTGGATTGTGGAATTGTTATCATTCAACGTTAGAAAATCTTCCAAGAACAAACAATTCCGTCGAATCATGGAATAATGGATTCAATAACATTATTGGACTTAAGCATCCAAACATTTTTTCTTTTATTGAAGCTCTGAAGAAGGATTACTCTTTAACATTAATGAAATTAAGCCAACAGCAAGCTGGAACAGACGTGTCATTGAAGAAAAAAAACATATAAAGACTGCTCTGAGAAAATCAAAACAACTGTAACTGGCTATCAAGAAAAGAAGAATCAAGATAACTTTTGCTTGATTAAATACTTGGGTGGGTTGGCTTATAACGTCAAATTTAATGTTTAAATATGCCATTTTATTATCAATTTTTTTTATTTTCTATTTCATTTTTTATTTTATCTATATTTTTATTTTATTTTTCTATTTCATTTTTTATTTTATCAATATTTTATTTTATTAATTTATTAAAATTTGATAATCATTTATTTTAGTTTTTGACTTTTTTGGATTTGGAATTTTTAATTAACTTTTTTATTTTGTTTTAATTTATGGGGATACACAATAATGGTATCAGGTATTTTTTCTTAAGGATTTTCCCATGTTATATACCATTATTGTGTTTTTTAAAATTATTTTTATATTATACATTCTTAAATAATTATGGCGCATGGGTTACTCTTTGAGAAATGTTTGCCTATTTCCTTATTTAACGTGACTCCAAGATTTATTCTATTACGTTAAAGTTATCCTGTAATATACCTAATACCTAATTCCAAAATCCTCCCCCTGTATAATCATGTAATTGAACTGTATTCATTATTTGTCTTTAACTTGATTATACAGTGGGAAAAAATTTTACACATCTTAAAACTTTTTCCAGATTTTTGGTAAGATTTTTTTAAATTTACGATAAAATACATTGTACGATATATTGCGATATGATTTAGTAGACGATAAAAGCAATTAAGGTAAGAATGATTACGATAAATTCAATATACGATATATAGTTTAAAAGATAATATGAGTGTAAGATAAAAAATAATAACGATAAAACAATATTACGATAAGAGTACTCATAAGATGAAATTGGGTACGATAGAAAGTTTACGATGAGATGAGTTTAAGAGGTAAATCCTTACGATAAACTCTATGGGACCCATATAATTGTTTGAAAAGATGAGGTGAAAATTTAAATGTTCCATCCGCAAACCAGTGCTCACATTGTGATTGAATATCTAAATTCTCTTTTGTTGCAAAGATCACTGTTCGTTCTGGTATTTTAGTTTGGCCAGTATCATATAATAAAAATTTCTTGCCTGAAAAGGTATTTTTAAAGGGGCCAGGAATTACAAGTTTCATTAAAGAATTTGGCGAAGTGGGAAATTGTTCACTTCTTATTCTTCGAACTGTTTTCTTAAGTGATTCAATTTTTGGCATTTGAGTAACGACTCCAAAATCAACAGTTAAAAATCCGGTAGCTATAATAGTTTTAGTACTTTCTTGGGTTGTTTTTGCTTTTACAATCATTTCACATTTGGTTTTAATTGCCGAGATTTTAATTAGGTCAGAAATATGATTGTGTTCAGAGTGAGTTAGAATCTCATCGTTAACCATGTGACATCGTCCTTTGCGTTTAAATCTTGTTGTTAGTTCGGTACAACGCCAAATTTTTTTTTATCATTTGCTCCATTTTTATCAAATATAAAAGTAAACCCTTCATAAACGAGCATTTCCTTTCCTCTTTCAGTTTTCATTCAAGAGGCATCTAATTAAAATAAATAGGTATTAAAATTAATAATATAAAATACAATAATTTTTATTTTATTATTAACATATATATCCTGATATTGTATTATTATAGGAGGTATTTGTTTTTTAGTCACCTTTAAGTGATTTTAAATTCTTTCAATGTACCATTTAATCTGAGGTTATTTATTTTAATTTGTATAAATAATGATAAATATTCATTTTTCCTTATACTTCAAATATGAATAATTTTAGGACAATTTTGATAAGTTTTAATTATAATATTTAACTCACAAATTGGCAGACAGAAAGACTTATGTGAGAGCATAATTGTTAAAAGGGACCCTTTGAGTTTGTTTGTTGAATTGTTCATTTACATTCTTCAAGATTATATTATTTTTACAGAATTACTTTCAAATAAATTATATATTTGTTGAATAAAAAGGAATAACTACATTAATTAAACAATGTTTATATAATTATGTTAGATCTAATGTTAAATTAAAAAAATTATATTATTTAAGTTATGTACTGATATTTTTAAAAGTAATTAAATAAGATAAAGTGTGAAAGTTTACACTAGTTTTATGTATAATTTATTTATCGTGATCCACGTTAACTGCAATTTTTAAATATTTTTCTTTAAATAACAGTTAATTTTAGCATGTTTGTTAAGTGAAATGTTTAAGAAGTTGTATCCTGCTTTTCTCGTTTTGCGGCATTTATTTTCCATTCCTCTTACTGTAATCTGGTTGTGAATTTAAGTTCGACTTCTATCTCCGAAATTGGAATTATTATTTTTTAAGCGAGCATTAAATTGAAAATAAAAATGAACAATAAATTTTTACGCAATATTCTGAGATTTATTTCCATTTTTGCTTTAATATAGAGTAAGGAATGAAGATGCACATTTCCATCTAGCAATCCAATTAAACACAGATTTTTTAAACGTTCGCTTAGCTTTAAAGAGATATGACTCTACCTTACCTACATACAGTTTAAAAAACTTCAAAAAACAATTTCCCACTCTCAGTCTCTCAATTTAGCCTTCACTTTACATCTTACGAAACAACAACTCGCACATTCTTCAATTTCTTCAATTATAATTTAAATGCTTCATGATCAATATTTAAATATTCTTAATGTAATTGTAAGTATAAATATCCCATTTTCTATCAAATGGCTCAATTTGCAAAAGTACTTTTCAATGCATCATACAACCTAATATTTATAATCCTCCACATAGTAAAAGTATATGCGAAGAGACATTTCTATTTAAAATCATCACAATAACAATATGAGTTTCATAAAAACTTTTTAATTTACAATTTATATATAAATTTATTGTAATTAAAATTACAAATAGAACATATTAGACATTTACTATTTTAGGAATTTTACTAAATTGCGACTTTTATTTTCACAAAATCAACATATTCATTTAATAATATTTATTAATTATATAAAATTAAGAAGCGATTCTTATTTACTAGTAATGTTATTAAGTTATGGTAATCTTTTGTTTTATATAAATGTAACTCCAGTATTAATGCCCATTTATTTCCGTTGAATAAGATCTCATGAGACACAATGTTTTCGTCAAATCAAACGTTGCAAATTTAGTTTCTACTCTACGAATTCACAACTATGAAACTATGAATGTTATTCTTATATGATTAGTATACGTATTCAACTCTTTTTCTATTATTTTCCCCTAAATTTTAATACTTTTCATTTTAGTAGGTAACATTTAAATTTCCCTTCATTTAAAAATTCCATCCACGACTCCTCACATGAGGAATTCTAACATGTAAAGCATTTACACGTAATTTATAACATTATAATATTTACTTTAGTGTAAACTTGATAGAAAAACAAGAAAATTAATAAACTCAAATTGTAAAAATTTCATTTTAAATATTGACACTTGACTTTTTTTATGTATGTATAAGAGAATTTCAAAATTCCCGATTCACACAATGAATCAAGAAAATCTTAAAATTTCATTTCACTTACATTTAACCACGTTAAATGCATATACTAATACATATATTTATATGAGATAATGAATATAGTCACGGAAGAAAGACGTCTAAAATGTCTCCAGAAGTTAAATATAATTAAAATATAATTAAAATACGATTAAAATATAAATGTGAAGAATAGAGGTGTAATATAGGAAGAAGGTCTATTGAGCGGGTTCAACAGGATCTTCTGTAATCACTCGTCCCAGTTCCTCCCTTCTTTTCCCGTAACAAAGTGGGGACGTGGAGGGACGTTCGCTCTCCCCGCCCCGCACGCTCTCCCCGGATGTAGTAAGGAGAGGGAGGATGAAAGTAGCGACGAGGATGAAGGTGATGTCAGACCATCACCACGTCCTCCTTCCCGCAAAACAGGAAGGGGAATTGGTCGATCATCGTTTGGACCAAGTCCTCGAGGTGCGGGCGCATCTGCTCGAACCGCAACATGTCGGCGAAGGAGAAGGGCAGCAGCGTGGGCCACCAGCAAATGGCCAAGTTCTTGGAGTCCATGGCGTTCACGCGGCTCCGATCTGACACCCGGACCAAATGACGGAAAACGATTTGGAGAACGGAGAAATTTCCGGGAGGCAAATGAAGGAGAAATTGTTTCAGCTCGAGAAGGCGAAGTGAACGATCAGGAATCAGTGCAACCTTAAATTTAAAAAAAAACATTTTTATATTTAATTAGTCATTTAATTTTCAAATTTAGTTAATTATACTAGAGAATTACTCGCAAAGTGATAGGTTTGAATTATACTAGGTAATAAGAATAAAACATAAGGTTAGTTCCATAAAAATAAGTTTTCAGCTGCAAAATTATTACAAGTTAAAACATTTGTTTAGAGTGGAAAATTTTGAATTTTATAATGATTTATTTATTATTAAATAAATCCAAAATATTTAATTAATAAATATTTTGCAAATGTTTACCCTTTCCACTTCATTCATCATATCCGAAGGAATGGGAGGCGGAAGTCTCTTAGCGAGGAAATCCTTCAACGCCGTGGCAACAGCGTTGACTGGAATGTCAAGTACTTTCAAGTCCGTCGAGGGATCATCTGCCAAGCGCGAGAAGAGAGTTTCCACGTGGGCACGATTACCCGGGACTCTGTAAAGCCCCTCCATGTCCAACCCTTCTTCTTCGATGAATCGCACGCAACGTTCGATGATCCCATTCGGAGCTGTGGCATCTTCAAGCTAGAAAACCAAAATTATATGTTAAATCACATTTTAATATTTCTTCAATTTTCAAAAAGTGTTGTAATTTACAAAATGTAATTAACAACTATTTCATTTCATTGCTAATTTCACTATTTCCCTGATAAATAGCTATGCTAAATACTAATGTTAATTAAGGATACTTACACTAGTTCCAAAACTTGGAGTAGATTGAGGCGTCTGCTCGGTCGACTTTGATTTTGTAAGTTTCTTCGGCGGCTTTTCCTTCTTCCTTTTATCCTTTTTACCCAACGAAGACAAATCGTCCTTCAGTCTGCCAAATGGTTTCTTTTCAACATCCACCGGCGATGAAGCTTCTGTAATTTAAACAATGTAATTCATATAAAAATTCATAAATTCATTTCATTCATGAATTAACCAAAATTAAAAATGAATCCATTTAAATTCTATTTAAAAATGTGTAATTTCTCACCAGATCCATCTTCCATCGTTAGTGATTTATTCCTGGAAACTCCAGAGAAAATCCCAGAATCTCCAGAGAGTTGATAAGGAACGAATCCCTTTGGTACGGTAGGAATCGGAGCAAAAATGGCTTTATTTGAAGGTTTCGGCGGAGCCACCGTGTGATGATGTTGCCTTGATCGAATGGCCGTGCTCTTCAAACTCTTTTTCTTGTGTCGCGGACGTGAGAAATCCTCAGGATCCGACACAGGCGAGGCAGAAGAACTCGAGTCGCTCGGCGGAGGCGGACCGCGTCCTAAATTCAAAAAATTTAGAACTAATTAACTCATTAGCACAATCAAAAACCACAGACAATATTGTCAGAGGGAATTTATAATTAAAGTCCATGCCTGGATTTCTCCTTCCGCGATTGCTCCTATTCCTATGCCCCGTGTCCGAAACATAATCCTCAGTCGGGAGATTTGAATATGGCGGGGAAGTCCTTGGTAATCTCATCCTGGAAAGCGCATCTGTCACTGCGGCATACTCAGCCATGTTGATCTTCCCCGGCTGTTGTTGTTGCTGTTGTTGTTGCAGGTGATGATGATTTTGTCTTAGCCCCGTGCCATTGTTGTTTACTGATCGTGTGGAGTTGTTATGACTACGCCGTCCAGTGGCAAATGCCAAGTAGCCGCTTCCTCCGCTGGATTTCCCCAATGGTCCTCCAGTCGTCCCAAGATCCCTTTGACTCCTCCGAGCGCCAGCCCACAAATTATCCAATTTGTCAAAATCCCTCAATCCGAAATTGTCCGAGGCTGACGGCTCCATTTTCCCGTGATGACGATTCCCATGGTGATACCCATGGTGATGGTGAGAAACCGTCGTGGCGTGCCCTTGACGCTGGCGGATCATCGAAGGACGAACCAACGCATCTCCGCTCCCAACCCCATCGCTCTCGTCGCTTGGCAATTGCTCGTATATATCATCAGAATCGTTATTGGTCGAGGTCAAGTGACCTTCTGACACTGCCGGGTGACGAAGTCCTGGTGCTGGCGGTGGTCTATAAAGTGGCGGGGATTCCATTCTGAATTTAAATAATTGATCTCCGTTACTCACACTAACCACCATAATCCATAAAATTCAAAAATACCTCCTTAGATTCGCAAATTAAGAAATTGTAATTAAATAAGGTAACTACAAACTCTGCAAACTAACGAAAATCTTATATAAATAAATAAATTTGATTTTATAAAGTATTTAATTAACAAGGGATTTAAATAGATTAATAATTGTACTAAAAAACGGATTTTTTCAATTACCTAAACGCCTTTTCAATATCACTTTTCTGATCCCAAACTTGACGGAAAAAAGGTGTGTAGATGCCCACAGTGTGCTCGCCACTCCAAGTCGCAAAATGCCCTCTGAGCTCGTCCGCCAGAGAATTTCCCTCCGTGATGAGCTTTTGGCCCAGTGTTGATCCGAACATGGCCGTTGCGGCTCCGCCGTTCTCCGTCACCGCGAGTATTTGAATAGGGAGATTCGGGACGTTGGAGGAGAAGGCCTTGAGTGCAGAGAACGAGGCGATGCGATTGGCAGAGTAAACTAAAATGAGGCCGTGGACGAGTTCCTCTCGGTGACACGATGCTCCGTGGTATGAACTCATCATGATCTGAAACACCAAGTTTTAATCAAATACCCATTGAAAGTAGAATATGATTTAAAGTAGAATACACTCGAGTTTCCTCACGCGAAAATAACAGTCTCCTGTTAATCCCTCATGTCTCATGGTTATATGCAGTATTTTCCCATATCACTTCCTTTAACCCAAATCTCCATAAATGCATCAATGCATCAAAGCATAAAACCATGAAATGCCTTCAACCGTTCAAAAACCTTTTTCCTATCATACATATATAACATACCATAAAAATGAGCATAAAAACTAAACCGCCTTCACCTCAATCTAAAACTTAAATGTTAGAATAATAAATAATAAAGACACTAAAGTGAAATAACAATAACAATTTAGACAAAAGTTCACGCATAAAATCTTCCCAGGATGAATATAATCTCCTTGTTTGATCTCCCCTTAATTACCATTAATCACCGTTAATTATTAATCATCATTTAACAATCTTATCTAATTATATTAATCATCATAGCTTGAAAACGCATCCAAAAACTCATAAAACTCATAAAATTAAATAAACGCAGTTAACTAAGCTAAATATTTAACTTTAACCATAATGCTAATTAAAATAAATGGTAATAAAATAAGATTGTATAATGGATTGATATAAACTGCTACTATATAAAATAATTATAATTTATAATCCATTATATGTAAATTAATGATCTGTTATTTAATCATCATCCCTTGGTAGCTTGGCTCATTATTATAAATGAGTGTTTTGCACATGTGGAACGTACCTGAACGGAGCGTCGACGGTCCCCGAGGAAAGTGAGTAGACTAATTGCCCTCTCGCCCGTCTGCTGACAGGCAGGAAGCGTAAATAATGGGGCAATCAGCGATCCGACGTTGAAGGAATCCCCGCAGAACATGCACATAATCACACGAATGTCTGGCTCGCCTTTGAGAACCACTTGGGCTCCAAATGGACCTTGGTTGGGATTCGCACGTTCCCGCAAGGACCGAACCAATGACTGCAATGCCTCCGCCAACAATTGAGTACTACAAACAATTTAAAATTAATAACATTAACATATTTGTATAATTTTTAACTTAACATTAATAAACGTTACGTTAACTAATTACGTTAACTAATTAACGTTGCTTAGCGATTTAAATACTTATTAATTTTATTTAAATAAATGACCGAAAATATACAATTTAAAAATAGTTTATAAAATTTCAAATAAAATTGAATCAAATAGAATTGTTGTTTAGTACCTATCTATAAAAGAGGTTTTTTCTAGGCTATAATTCTATTTTGATAAAACAATATGAAAATAGAATTAAAAACCATAAATTACCATATTTATTTTTATTTAGCATAATTATGGTAGCCAAATTAAATGCGAATGATTACCAGAATGGTAAAATTATATGAAAAATTAAAAAAGGTAAAATTGGTACAATCAACTTACCAAGATCTTTCATCAGTCGATGAAACATCCACAAAACCACAACCAAGGGAGTCAGCCAGGGCTTGTCCATCCGAAGCCAAAACTTCCTTGTCCTCCGTGACATCCAAATGTCCACCGTTGAAAACAAGGACGACCGGGGGCTCCGCAAAAGGAACGTTTTCTTCGGCTAAATTGGAAAGGAGCGTCTTTTCCAAATGAGCCTTGGTTTCCTCGAGGGATTCTGGGGTTGAGTAAATGACGAGCCGGGACTGCAAATGCCCAGATGTGTTGTTCGGATAAGTAATTGGAATGTCACGAGTCTTGAGTTCAACAGTGTAAACGACGCCGTCCAATTCGTATTCATCGTCTTCGCAGATCTCCTCCAGCACTTCAAGGAATTTAATGAATACATAATTTATAATCTCACTGACACCGAATTACGATCCCACGCTAAATTAAAGTGAAATATTTTCTTTTAATTTAATGACTAAATATCCCTGCCCACTGTATATATTAATTATTAAGTAATCTCGTAAGTAAAATAAGAAATTTCTCCATTTTGCCAATTATTCCAAGTATTACTCCTCAGGGTAATTAAGAAGCAAATCATCATTATTTACTCCTTGAATTGACTAAAAATATTATGAACATTAAAAGTAGGAGTTTGCTAAAGGGATTTAATGAGAAAGCTAAAGTATTGATTTTACAATTAAACTTCCAAACGATAAATTAGAATTAATTTTCTATAAGCCTCTATTATATTCTTTAATGGATATTCCATATAGAATATTTTCCATGTCTTACCTAAGAAAAGAAGGAAAGTCCCATATGGGCCATAATGGAATAAACATACGGGAGTTTCCCTGGGTATATAAGCGGAAAATTACGGGGAAGTCGAAGAAGTAAATGAAGGAAGAGTGAAGATAAATGAAAAAGCTTGGAAGGATCAAAGGCGGAGATGAAGATGTGAAAAGAGAGCGGAAGAGGGAAAATCAATAAGATGCTATTATACTCCAATGAGCATCTCGAGACACTCACAAGATGAATCTTATCTTTTCCCTTCCACTTTACGAGGAAGACGAAATCCGAGTTGGGAGATTAAATATAAAAAGGGGAAAACTCAAATGTCTGATTAAGTTTTAAACTCGGATGACAAACGCGTCTAGGTTGGACATTTTTTATAATTTCACATATTGAGATTTCAAAAAAGAACACAAATTCAAAAAAGGACCAAATTCAAAAGGAACGAAACAAAAGGAGGATTTAATTTTCAATTATTCATCCCTAATTCCCTTTACACTTCCAATAGGAAAAGACTCGACGGAGTCTGGTAAATAAAGTGAGCTTATACCGAATTTCACATTCTCGACCAAATCCTCAGAGCCAATCAAGTAGAGAGTCAGAACGGCGTCAGTTGACAAATTGTTCGCCGAGGCTCCATTGAAATGTTGGACTTTGGGAGCCGTGGAGACGAGCAGCCTCTCAACCTGAAAATACAATTATAATTCAATTAATTAAAAATCAATCAAAATCCCACAAAGTTAATTTCCAATTTGTCGCTTTTTCTATCCCCTCTTATCTCTCTCATGCAATTTTATATAACATAGCTCTTGAGCTAACTAACTGCCACACAAGTATTTTATAAAATAGCAAGTTTCTTCCTATTACACTTTATAAGTTCAAGTATCCAAATAACCGTATTGTTTTACTGAAGCAAAAAATAATTAATCTGAATGACATGTAAGTTTATCAGGAATTGGTTCAAAGTTTCCCAATAAATAACAAGCGTGCGAGCATAAAAAGACTTCAAAACCAACGAAACTCTCAAAAGGCCCCAAAAGACCCCAAGAAACTTCCTTTGGAAGCACAAAAGTTTTTTCATAATCCTCTACGGGTAAATAAGCGAGATAACCCCAAAGACGGGATTCGCTTAATACACTAAACATTAAGACGTTTGCAAAAAAAGAAACATATCTTTATATTATGTATATCGGAATGTGAGAATTGCATATCTCCGTATGCAAAAAAGGGTTAGGAAGAACTCTGGAAGCTTGTTTTATTTACATGTGAAAGCAGAGAGTTTCTTTGGGAAGGAGCAGAATCGATATTTGGGTTCTTCTCCTATGCATGTTTGATAAGGAGGTCCATTATTCTAAATAACGGCTCCAATGAATTTTACATAAAACTGTTAAACATTCCACTCCGTTGCTCGCCGCCCTTTCCTCAGCCTCCTGCACCGCCACAAGGAAACTCATTCACCCATTTTCAAACCCTCCATCAACTTCCCTTTCCCTACACCTCCATCAAATTAAATTAATACCTCAATTTTAAATGGCCCGCCCGACACTTTCTGCACTAAGCAGCACATAAATAATTTCAACGCTCGGTTTATAATTTAAAACTCAAGAATCGCAGGATTTAGGAGTCAAAATTCAAACTTTTAATTTAAAAAAACACTAGCATCTTTTAGTTTTTCTCAGCTTCTCATTTCTCTTTCTCGATGATTTTATATTTTAGAATTTATCTGTAAGGTCTTTTTAGGTCAATATGTATTATGTACACATACACATATTGTGTCTTTGGGTCAATTCGGTCGAACCATTACCATTACTCTGTTTCTTTCTAATTGTAAGTTAGTAGCTGAGCAGCATAAATATTTAAAATAATCTCAATCGCTTATAGCAACGTGTGGCTATATAGCAATGTATAGTGAGATAGCTATTTAGGAATAGTGCGGAAAAGTTTAAAAATGTTCACTTACGACAGAGTCCATGCAATTTGGAAAAGAAGGGCAATGTTCCCTCATGGGACAATGGACGAATCCGAGGTGTTGGAGCAACATGAGGCGTCTCTCTTGGTCGAGCCGGTCCAGCGCCTTGTACCTAGAGTCTTCTTGGAGTATTTCCACCATGTCGCGGACTTGCTGCTGTGTCATGGTCGCCATGGGCGAGGAGGACTGAACTTGGGAAAACACCTCGGCGTGCTCGAGCATCAACTCCACGAATCCCCGTTTGGCCTTCTCAATGAGATCCGACTGATGAGACTCGTAGATCGACGTGATTTCCTGGCCCGTCAGAGCCTCAAAACACTCGTGACCCATAAAGAGCACCTGGAGCTCATTGAGGGACTTTCCCGGCGTCACATACGGCGTGTTGTCCAGAAGGAACTTGAATTGTTGACGAAACTCGCCGCGCTTACGATCCGCTTGCATCAAGTTGATCATATTTCGCCAAACCTAAAAACAATCATTCAAAATTCCCGCCATTAGATTTCAAATTCTTCGCTATTAATCCCAATTGGTTATTTCCCCATTTTTAGTTCAATTCCCCGCTTTAAGTTCAATTCGCCATTTTAAGTTAAATTCAATAGGATTTGAAACTCAATTGCCCAATTTTCATCCCTAAATTATACACCATTTATCTATTAAACTCCACTTCGGGCACATTTTTTGACAAATTTTATTGTTTTACATAAAACATCCAAGTTTTAAGTTTCTCGACTCAATGGCATGAATATGAAAAGGCGGGATAGTAAAAATTATTTTTAAACTTGGTAAAGCTCATTTTCATATGAATTGAAAATTTTTTGGAATTTCGGGATCTATGTAAGAAAAGGAATTCGAATCACGCGCGCGGAGAAGGACCAAAACTTTTACCGTTTCCGCTTCCTGAGTGGAAAGGAGGTTGAGGGGAATTCGGTTTTCTCGAATATTCGTTTCCGTTGATGACTCCGAGCCCCAGGTCCAATCCGTCTCGGGCGCGAGACCAGAAGGGGCCACGACGAAGTAGAGCGAGCTATCAGGATGTTCTTTGATCCGCTGAACCACTGACTCCCACGGTTGACCTTCAGGTAAACAATCCGGAAAGAGAATTTCGAGGATTTCTGGCAGCCGCTCAAGATATCGCCGTTCCCGCCGGGATAAAAATTCATCTTTTAGCCTCTTCAAGTGACGACGGAAAAGACGCTGAGCACATTCTTCTCCAAATAATTCAATGTACCTTCAAAAACATACAAATATACATAAATTTTAAAATTAAATATCCAACTCTCTAACCATTTCATTACAAAAAAATCATAATGTCAAAAAGAAAATGAGTTAGCGATAAAACGATATTTAACGATAAAATAATCAAGTCCCAAAATTTCTTAATCGTTAAATATTAAATGCCGCAGTAAACCTTTTAATCATCAATTAGTAATATTTTACAATTCTTGTTATTTAGCAAATTAAAAATTTCCAAATCTACAATTCCCGGTAAATTTAATTAACAATAATTAGCCATATCTTATATAACTGCAAAAATTTGTTCCCCCAATACTAAATTGCCCATATAAATGTTTAAGTCAAAAAAGGCTTAATTAAAAATTCCGCACATTTCAAATCTCCTTCACACTGTACACTATATACCTACCCATATAGTGTACACTGCGTTGTACATTATATACTTACAATTAATACACTATCCCTTAATGAAATCTCACCGTTGAAAGGCTGGATATTTGAGTAGTTCCCTATAGACCGGTGTCCAAACGGCCCTATGATCCGTCACATGCGACTGAATGAGAGCCTGGAAAGAGTCCGAGACAGAGTCCAACATCTCCTTCCGGTTCCTCGCCGTCTCCGTGTAGCTCAACGGCCTTAGCCGATTCTTGACCCGATCCACGAGCTGGGTCAATAGCAAGAACGCCACGTCCACATTGACATTCTCATGGGCCGAGGTCTCGACGATGGGGATGGTGAGGGTGCGAAACTCCTTGCGCCCCACGAGCTTCTCCGCCTCCTTCACGTACGCCTCGCAGGCCTCGTCGTTCTTCGTCGTGACCATGACGATGGGCTTCTTAGACCGGAGGATGTTGAACATCAGCGCACCCACGAACTCCGTCTGACGCTCGATCGACCGTCCTGCAATAGGGAAATACACATGTTAAAGTCAGGGTAAAGAGAAAATACAAGGGAGAGAGGTATGATAATGCAAAGAGGCTTAAGAAACGACGACCGGCGGATCCTCAAGAGAGGAAATGAACCATCGTTGTCGTAAATTCTTATTCGGCCCTTTTCCCTCTCCTAACGCGCTCAGTGGAAAAACCAGAGTTCGCCGTCTCCCGCATAACTCGCATAAAGGAAATGAAAAGATGAAGAGGAACACGTTGAAACAACCCAAAAAATTCCTTTTTTCACTGTTACCTATTATGTTTTCTCTAACTTAAAAAAGGTATATAAGATAACAAAATATAGTTATAAAAACGTATATCGTACACGCTACAAAAATGTTTATTGGTTCTTATATTCTTGTATAATAAGAAATAAGCTTTTATACACATAATAAAATACTATATGAATTGTATCTTTTAAAAAGTAGGATTTCATTCAACTTTTTATATTAAATATAGAATGTATTTAATATATTAGAATGCTTTATAAAAATGTATTATATAAAAATGTTTGATCGGGATATTTTGTACTTCTGATATTGTATGATATATCAATGATATAAGAATTAGAGTTTAAAAAGGAGAGCGGAAGTTAAGCCCTAGGCAATCTGACATTAAGCTGGTATGGAGAAATGTTCTTTTGAGTCTCAAAAAATGGTTTTGGGCTCTAAAGAGGAATTTATGAACCAGAATGAACCCCTTTGAAAAAAGAGACAATATGACAAATCACGAGGAATTCTTCGTTGACAGGAAATGTTATTAAATTCTTATTAGATTCCTTTCTCCTTTCACCTTTCCTAATATCACCTTTTACTCCTCTCCCTTTTTATTATCTTCATACCAAAAAACAAGAGGTTTTTTCTCTTGAAAATTGCTAGCGGAAAAACTACGTAGGTATGCACTGTAAAAGCCCAAATAATGGCTGCGGTTCAAATAGTGCCAGGGCTCAAAAAAGGGCCGGGGCTCAAATGTCGGCCAGTTATATTACTTAAGTAGTATCAGCATATAGTTAATTTTAGTGGTAAAAGAAAGTGAAACAGAGAATCTGGTGTATTGTAGTGTATAAAGAATCATCTAAATACGAGTTTTAGTGTATATTATTAGTGATTTAGATAGAATTAAATGAATTTTTCAGCATCTCAATCAAAATTTTTAAAATACGGCCGGGGCTCAAATAAGAGCCGGGTGTCGAGGGCAAAAATTAAATAAGAACCCGGGCCACTATTTGGGCCTTTACGGTATTTTAAAACCATACATATGTACATATTCTTTCCCTTTTTAATATAAATGCATATTTATCAAGGTATATAACATAATTCTACATATACAACTTCTTACATAATTCCCATCTTGCATATTTCCCCTTGTTAGTCTTTTTTATATTGCTTGACTGAGCTGAAAGAATTAAAAAAGTTCGTTTTCTACCTGGATCAATATTTAGTCTTAGAATGTAATATTGTAGAAATTTAACCTCCTCGTCCCTTAGATAAGATCAAAGTTGAGAATGTGTATAAAAAGGTAATATATACAAGACGGGGAAAGAAGTAACATGAAAACTAATAGGAAACTCAGGGTTTAACAACCTAACCTCACTCAACTGTCTAAATGTTATAAGATATAAATTGATAAAAAGGGAAGTGTGGGAAAGTTGGGAGAGGAAAGTTGGAAGAATTTAAATAAAGGGTCGGCGGGAATAAGACAAGTTCACAATTTATGAGTTCCGAGTACCGAGTGTGGAAGAGAGTTTTTGTTAATAAAAATTACCTGGAACGGCCGAGACGTCGTAGACGACGATGAAACCGTCGATGTTCAGCCGCCCGTCCGGCAGCACCTTCTGCTCGTACTCCTTCTCGATCCCCAACTGACTCTTGCAAATGTACATTAACTTCTCAGCTGAAAAGATCCGGGTGGCCGTGCTCCGCTTGATGTAAGTTTCCATTTTACCGCCCTTCAAAGGACAAAAAATACAATTAAAACAATTAAAAATTAACAATTAATTAAAACAACTCAAGCGATTATCAATAAATTAAAATTGCTCGAGCAATTAATTAATGAATGAAAATTAATCAAGGAATTAATTAAAAATGGGAACAAATTTTAGGATTAATTAATAAATGGAAATTAAAAGATAAATTAATATATGATAAGAAATTTAATTAATTTATTTTATGTTCTCTG
Organism: Neelides sp. FZ-2019; assembly: GCA_009869795.1. Classification (NCBI taxonomy): domain Eukaryota; kingdom Metazoa; phylum Arthropoda; class Collembola; order Neelipleona; family Neelidae; genus Neelides; species Neelides sp. FZ-2019. Next base: position 29,863 of record VJMY01000556.1, on the reverse strand, counting down.
ACTTAATTCTAGAGCTTCTTGTACAAATTGGAAAATGTTGCGCTGCTATGGCAACTGAATTTATGAATAAAAATTTATGAATTCTAAAAATTAAAGTTGTAGGAATCATGTATAAAAAAAAGTGGCGGGAGGAATTGTACCTTGAATGCTTGAAAAGTGGCGTCGTCGATGAACTCGGTTTGTTCAATGACATTGAATCCAATTTCCGGTCCATCTTCCGCCGCCTTGGTCGCGTAGCCCCAGTAGAGGAAATGATCATTGTTCACCACCCGCCCAGAAAAGTCCGTCACAGAGAGGACGGAAATGTGTTCAGGGAAATAGTCATCGGCTCGTGGGCGGACGAATCGATTGCAAAGACAAGACTTCCCTGTTCCAATTTGCCCCTTGTCCTTCTCGATCCCTACAATAAAGAATAAGACCCAACGTTAAATTTAATTCCCCCGCCTTTCATTCCTCTCCTATACCTAGTTCAATCAGATTATGTATATTACTCTAGCATTACAAAGAATATTTCGTTTCCTTGGTTACCATCATGTATTATTTTCCTTTTATAGCATAGCACCTCCAATCAGAAAGTCATATTATATAATATGTTCCTTTATTGTTCCATATAATCCTATCAAGGATCAAAATTCTCTTGACCCTTCGTTTTTCCCAATTTGAAAAAAGGAATCCTCTCCTGAGTGAAAATCAATGAGAAAAAGTTCCAGACGTGCAAACCGGGGTTTATAAGGATACGTGGCCTAATACCATAGTAACCAACCAGACTCATTCACTGTATATGCCTCTAACTCTCCTTAAGCGTACAGAGTAAGTAAAAAAGCATAAAAAGTATAAGCGTATAAGTACAGGAAAAAGAGGGAAAGTCAACTAGTATGAGTCATCATAGTGAGTTTGTATGTGTTTAAAGGAATCCGCGGAAAATTGGAAAGTCTCGATGTATACTAAAGAGCCTCTATAGGAGTAACACTTAGGAGTATAAGGGGGAAGAGTGAAAGGCTAATAAGTTAGGAACAGTTTGATAGCCAAAAAGAGACGAGAGAACTGAACGAAGGAGAAAAATCAGAAGCATGAAAGTTTGAAAGAGGAAATCTCATGAGACTTCAAAAGCCCGTAATCTCTTTTTCACACACTTTCCCTTTTATTCCTCCTCTTCGGAAAGTAAATTTTAACTATTTAAAATCATCATTTACCTCCCGCCGATCTATTTGAGGGCTTATGGAGGCCGGTAAAAGGCGCGGAATTGGAAATCAATAAATATCTCCACAAGCGAGTGAGATATATTGACAAATTAGACTCGACAGACATTCCATTCCATCCACTTCCTCTCCGCCCTTCTTAACTCAATCCCAAGAAGAATTCTTTCACAAGCTTCAATAAAAGGGACCATCACTCACAAAAAATCCACCATTTTTCAATTCCCTTTATATAGGAAAGGAGGAGGAATTCCCAATTCCGAGATCAAACAGGTTAAATATTTATTCCGTGGATGAATGGCAATAAAAATCAGTAGTTTACGAGGTCAAAAGCTCAAAAATCACACAAAAATACCATGTTTCATTGTCAAAAATTGAGCTTTATTGAAAAATTTTCAGGAAACTTTCCAATGTGAAAAGCAAATCATTTAAAAAGAAAAACAAATCATTTAAAAAGAAAAACAAATCATTTAAAAAGAAAACAAATCATTTAAAAAGAAATAACAAATTCAAAGCGCAAATCCATTTAAAAAGAAATAACAAATTCAAAGCGCAAAAACATTTAAAAAGAAATAACAAATTCAAAGCGCAAAAACATTTACATTAAAATAACAAACAAAGAGATATTAATGCGAAGTTTAAAGTAAAAACCATGTAAAACATTTTATAACAAGAAAACGTTTTTATTCGATATTCAGCAGATTACATGAATATTAAAAAATGTTTTTGAAAGTAGTGAAAGAATCGGAATTCAAAATTGATAAAACCCAAAAGGATTTTTCATCCCCGGAGGAACTTTGAAAGGTTGATGTAAATATGAAAAAGGGGTTGATCGTCGGCGGGGCATTTTGGGGGATTTTATGAGGAAGAGATATTGGACATTTGCCCAAATCCCCTCTTATACACATCAGGACATCACAGACCCAAGTTGCAATATATATATATATATATATCATATAGTGGTGTGAAAACTAAATGCAAAAAGTATAAACTTGTATATGAAAGGCTTCTTGTATGTTAGGAAGTTCTATCTCGTGTTCGTCTGCCATTACTCTCATATCATTCAATTCCATTCACAAATATCACTTCCATTTTACGTTTATGTCTCCCACATATTACTCCTCCTATTAAAGGACGATTATCCCGGCAACCGTCATAGCAACCAACCAAGGCTTCTTACTTTGCGAATTATGAGAATTCCAAATGTTTAAACTCAGCCAGTCAGCCTGACTACCGCCCGGGAGTTCTTTTAAAATTGCATTGTTCTTTATCCTAGCCCCGCGCAAAAACGAAAGCACGATATAGGCGTAAACAAGATTTCAAAACAATTATTTTATGAATGATATAATATAACATCGAATATGTATAGCAAATTAATCATTGACCATTTAACTTAAGATATATTTTAAGCTTTGATTTATTTAATATTTATTTACAAAGAATACACTCAATAGGACACTTTTCCTTCAAGATTATACGTATGAAGTATAAATGTCGTCAAGTTTTTTGTTCCTACTTTGATTTTAACGCTGCCATATAGTTAGAGCAGATAAAGCCCTTCTTTTACTTAAGAATAATAAAATAAATGCATAATTTTCAAAATAAAATAATTTAAATCCTTTATTATCCATCTATAATACCATAAATGCTTAATTTAAAACTTAAAATGCTATTTCATTAATTAAAAATTGTATTAATACATAATCATCTTGGTCTCTTAATGAATCATAAGTTATGATTCTGATTGGGAAATTGGCATTAGTTCAGATGTGACGCTTTTAATTGAATTCATATATCCTATAATTACAATTATTGAAAAAGACTAAAAGTAAAGCAAGTATAAGTAAGAATTAAAGGATGCTGTTTTATAGTGTGTGGGAGGACAAGTTAAAATTCATGAGAGAATGAGTAAAAACAAGGGTTCAGGCGCGAGGAAGGAAAACAAAGGGGCGAGATAACCAATAAATAATGCAACACAATATAAGTGGAATTATCCAATATACCCTTCATATAATAAACCCAGGCTGTCTATAAACCTAGGCTTCCTAAACCCGAATCGCCCACATCATCACAAAACACATTCTTCTTCTCCTCATACATCCTTCATGTGACGATGAGCAAAAGGGAGTTTACATAATAAATAGGTATAACTCTTCCACTCTCCTGCATACCAAATCCAATGTTGACTGAATTAATATTGAAACTTTACAAAAGCCTAACTGAAAGTGAGAGCCGCATGCGATATGAACTTGAGCATCATGCAATCAACTCAACCAAGGCAATTGAAAACAACAATAAGGGAGTTAACAATCAATTTGTAAATTCTCATTTTTCTTCAAACTCATATTCACTCAATAATATTCAATTATCTCATCCTCGTATGTTTACAAATACATTTCATAAAATAATATTCAGAATCACAAACAATGAGCATTTCATCTTAAGACATCATACTGAAAAATTCATTTGCATGATTCATTTTCATAATCTATCAATACTAACAAAAAGCTTATTTGCTTACATTTATTTGTTAGCAAGTTGCCTATATATTATTTACATAACTATTACACGTAATATGTCCTATTTATATAAAAAAAAACTGAATATGTAAAGTTCAAAATTGTCAATAAAAAATAAATCGAGTAGGGGTTATGTTTTGAGAAGCCTAATTAATTGAGCAAAGCCAATGCATAAAACGAACTTATTTAAAAGCATGGCGATGTTCTCTGAATAAATGAAATGAAATTACCAAGAACTCTCCTCTGCCTTATTCATCCCTACACATGAACATATGAAAAAAGCACATTGCTTTCCAACTCCCCACTTGGAAATTAATAACGAATTTAACAAGCACTTTCATGACCCCAACCAAGCAAACCTCAACCAAATTGAATAGAATACAAAAGACAAATAAATTTAAATTCTTTTTTCCTTTTATTCCTTATAAGGCTCCTCCTTCCCTCCTTATAACTCATGTTATTTTAACACAAGAAGGTTGTTCATTAGGTAAATCAGATCCAAACTTTTCTATCAGCATTTCCCTTTAGCCCTTTATAAAAGACTGTGAGGAGAATGCAAACAAAAAACTCATTTCCTTATATAGGAACTTGAGCCTGGAAGTTTAAAAGTTATATGAAGGAGCGCCTTCTCATCTAATCAACCATTCAACCCCCACGACCATATAAAATGGAATAATAATCGAACTTATCAAATCATTCTCCAATTCAAAAACTTCAATAAAGAGAATAAAAAACCTTTTAAAACTCAGGAAATTACAAAATTACTTATTTAAACATCCTCAATATGTATTCCTCATGCCTTTACTATAAATTTTCCTCATTTGCGTCATTCCTCGTCTTTAAATCTCCCACGCACAAAAATATCCCAGAAAAAACTATTATTATTAATATAAAACTCCTTTTGTTACAATTCTTATTTTATTCCTTCCATGTTCTCATACAAGGTTCTCTTGTAAGAATTCTTATTGTTAAGAATATGTAAGCCATTTCAAATGAATCATTTGTAATAGAAACCAAGTTTTGGGGAATTGAACTGGATCGATATTAAAATCCTTGGCCTGAGCCTCTTGAACTCCTTTTGTATATTCATCCTAATGAGGGGAGACTTTAGAGGAGTCGGATGAAATGGATAATGAAGGGGCATATCATAATTTAAGGAATCAGTGTGAGTAATTGGAAGGAAGAAATGAGAAGGTAGCTGTATAACTCATGAAAGAATATTTTAAAATGGGTAAGTGGGGGCTATTAGGCTAATTTAATGGGAACACATTAGACCATTATTAGAGAGTCTTCTGGTCCTTTTATCCTAGCGACTTACGTAGATTAGCATATCATGAGAAGAATATAGGTACATCCCTATGGGGACTCTCATGTGGAGCACCTTCTAAGAGTTCAGGCAGGGTTGTTTAAAGGAAGGAAGCCTTAAAGAGAACTTGAGACTTCATAAAAGAAAATTCCCTCTTAAGTACAATAACTCCTATCATATCAATTACATTCAGTTCATGGCGATCATGATTATTATATGCTCCATTTGCTTAATTTAACCTACAGGATTACTCAACTATAAATTAAATTAACGTCCAATTTATCAATTTAAATAATAATGTGCCATCCATAGTAAATTCACATGGTGTTTAGGCAAAGAACGTTGACTTATGCTACACAATACACTTTGATAGCAAAAATATGCAAGATGAGCACAATTTTATTCATGGTATTTGCCAATTGATATGTACCTAGCTTTTATAGTCTTGTAACTCTTGTATGAATTTAGATTCTTATATAAAAGAAACAAAGGTACTATATTTTATGATAATTAAAAGGAATTTAAAATGAGGAATTAGATCCGGTGTAGAATTTCCACATCCTCGCACTTAATATCAACATTTCTCATCGCGAGAAACTGAAAACCGAGATGGGGAATTGACAAGCCCTAACGAGACATGCTCAGCTAGCCTTAAAGATTTTTTTTACCTTCTTTTCCCTTTAAAAAAACCGCAAGTTCTTGCTTGAAATTTCTTTCTTAACAAATCCGCTGACTCCTGATCGAATTTCTTAAGAGGAAAAAATGACAAATTGACTGCTAAATACACACAAGTCAGGAGAAATAAATGTTCAATTTGTCCATGCAAAATGAGGAACCTCTAGAGATTAAAACAAATGACACACACGAGTTCACATAGAGTTGTCAACGACAAGCCAAACAGGAGAAATCATGTAAGAGTAAACGAGTTTAATATGAAATATCTACCAATTTTTGTTATTATTAAAAATTCACTTATTTCTTCCTAGCAAATATTTGTTTAACTAAAAATATGTGAATTGCTCAAACAATCTCCATAAATCAATATATTGATATTCCACCCACATGCAGCTTCTCAAGAATCTCCAAACAGGAACAGTGAAATAGAGAAATTAATAATATCTAGAGGTACGTAATGATGTAAAATGTCAAGATGTGTTTCAATTTCATCTATGACATGACGTGAGAGACAAATGGCAACGAAATGTACTTTGTGTACTAGACATCATAAACTACATAAAACCTAAGAATACATTATATAACTCATACATATAAAACCATATAATTCTCCATCTCCATCATGTAGTGTATAAAATAATAAATTTGAGAAACATATACCTACTTATCTACATACTTATACGCATGAGAATATGAGAAATATATTTCTACAGTATACTTTGTAGCATTTCAGATAGAGATACAGCTAATAAATATCCAGTAATGCAATTGAGACCAGTGTGTTAGTGAATATGAAAATCCTTGTTGGCATATGTTTGGAGTGTTAAAGGTAAAGGAAAGAGCAAAAGGGGTATGAGAAGATATCGGATTTCCAAAAGATAGGAGACATAAGTGAGTAATCGGTGAAGTGATATGTTTAGAAACGAATCTGTCACATCCGCCAACTGACTCACTCAAACAGACACAAAAAACCGCAGACGCATATCTCTGTTATAATATGAGAATCCTCTATATAAAAAGTGTCTATTCCGCTCATACAAAATGCTTCCTTTTTGCAACTACATTTCACATATCGTCGTTTCTCCCTGCTGCATCGGCCTTTATTTGCCAAAAGAGAAAATACAAAAATGCAATTATCTTCATTGTACAAGATAACACTAATAGTTTGCTATTAATACAAAAAATGATTTTAATAGAGAGATAAAAACATGTGGATCTGGTTAATGGAAAAAGTTGCAAAACGAGTTAAAAGGGAGTTTGATAGCTTAAATTAAAATCCATGATGAATTATAATGATGTTACATACGGATTGTGATGTCGAGCCGCGTATGTGTATTTGTGTATTTAAGCTTGTTCAATGAGTTTATATAGAAGCGAGACTCATTAGAATTCCAATGTTGTTCACTTGTTCGACTACACCTCGTCAACTAATTACTAATTACGACACGCTCTTTTTATTTCTTCATTTAATTCCCTGTTTTAATTCGAGAAGGATTTTCAATACACGTATATGTATATTGGCAATGCACACTGCCAATCTGTATTGGCCAAAATAGCCAATTACTCTCATGTACAACCTACACTGCTCCTATTAACTTGCTCGATGGGCAAAATTGGATGAAAAGGGCGAACGGTGTATTTAAACATAACAATGGAGAAATATATATGGAAGAGAGATGAGAGTCAATGAGCCAAAATGCACATGAATGAGTTTACAACGATCAGTCCAATTACCAACACTCCATTCATCCGCATTTCCCAACAGCCATCTCATTTGCCAAAATTCTTCCTTCTAATTTAATGAATTGCCGACTCTCACGCGAGATTCCCCTTTGATGCTCCTCTCTTCGGAGCTTCATTTGATAAACAAATGCGGAATGTCAATATTGAGCCACAAATCAAACAAGCTTAATTTATGAACTGCCTCTCTTTAATTGTTGTAAATAAGTCAAAAGGCGTAATTTGATTAATCTCCTAAATGGGTCAATTACATTAAACAGGATTATTAAGTAATAATTAAATTATGAGTTCCCGGTTTAAAATCCTAAGATTCTCTTTGATAACTTTGTTATATAAATTGGTCTATTAGCTCTGGTTTCTCTTAATTTTGGAATATGCGAGAGGAGATCTTGTGTTGAAGAAGTTGATTTAATAAAAGCGAAATGTCGTGTGTGATTGGAATCTGATCAAAACTGAGATCGGAAAAACCTTGAGAGCTTAAAATAATTTCTCGGATCTCCTCAACCTCAACGTGACATGGAGAGGCGAGATGTCAAAATGAATTTTATTTTACGACGTTTATGTATGAAACTGAGCAATAAAGTCTCGGGAGCTTTAATCGGCTTTTCCAATTAAATTAAATGGGGAACGTAAATTAGAGTTCATGGAGGCTTCCATTGGTCCCTTCGTAGACCAAAGACATTTCAAAACTTGGGATTGATTGGAAGGATTAAATAAGAAAATTGAAGGTTAAGTACGTAGTTTATGATGACTCAAAAGGCACTTAAGATTCCTCCCTGATTTATTTTCAATTTAAATTGAACTAACAAAATCAATTTCGACGATGTCTTTTTTCAATTATAAATAAATACATTTTACAATAAATATAAAAATCAATACTATTCAATTAATTTTTTATACGTATTTTTATAAGTTTAAAAAAGTGAGAATTTATATCTTGAATTTGATGGTTTGAGAATTAATCGAGTTTTAAATGACAGAATTTGAAATTTGAAATGTACGAAAAGGGAATAGAATCTGTCTAGACGGCTTTTGCGTGAATGAAAATGTCATTTTTTGGTTCAACGTACCTGTTAGAATAAATGTGTCGGATCGATAGGATGAGGATTAAGTGTATAAATGAAAATGAAATTACCGGAAAGTCCGACGACGGCGACGTTGAAGACTCGGGTGGAGTCGCCCCTTCGTGACATGTCTTGAGTCAAGGGTCGGTCTTCGGGGTCTCCATGGATCGAGTGGCGGTGTTGTACTGAGGTGGGAGTTTCATTCGGATCGGGAGATTTCCCCGAATCCTCTCTTTCGCTATCTTCTCTCGCTCTCGTATCGATCTCTCCGTCCGAACACCTCGACCCTGCGTGATGCGACCAAACCCCCACCGCCAACTTCAGTTCACCAAACACATGCAGCCCTCATGCCCCACACGTCCCCTTTGTTCTTCTTCTCCTCTCCAAATACAACACAGCTAGGAACTTTCCAACTTTCACTCATTCCCACTCCCTATGTCTCACTCCCTATATCCCTATGCATTTCCTTCCTAAAGCAAAGCTTTGCAAAGGCATACATACATACCCTATGAACCTCCAGCTCATTTCATTATTACCATGGATTCATACATAATAACAATAAAGATGGAATTCTTGAGGAATTCAGAATATTAAAAGAGAGTTATTGAAGTTTTAAAAGAGAATTTGTCGACTGATCAGAAAAAATTTTTTAAAACAATAAAATTGTTATTTCTTGAAATAAGGTTCATATGTATTAAATTCTACTAATTGTAAATCATAGGTTACTTTTAACACGTTTATGTGTATTAGATTCTTAGCTGATTCATACAGTACATAGAAAAGCTGGCAAAGCTTCACTGTATATTTGCTATGTTTTCCTCTCCACTTAATACATTTGATAGGATGTATTTTGACTCCGCTGGCTCTTATATTGTTTTGAACGAGGGACCATTTACCCAATTTCCTATTTCATACGCAGCTATGCTTGCTTTAATGATTCTTTTAGGTAAACAACTATAAGGTTAGGTTGTAAATTATATAACATGTTTTATAACACTTTGCACTTGACTCTTCAGTTCTTCACGATTAATATTCCAAGAATCAAACATTTGAATTTCAATATTTCTAATAAACTTTATTTAACTTAATTTGATTATTGATTATGTTGAATTTTGATGTAAATTCAAAAAATAAAATGATATTCGAAATACTTATCTTAATTTATAAATATTAATAAATAATACTATGCAGTTCTTTAAAAAAAATAGTATAACTGTGAGGTTAGAATAGTGTAACAATTATTTGAATGGGTTTGAAGCAAACTGTGCTAGTTTGAACATTCTAATTAATAAGATATGTATATATGGTATTAAAAATTTACTATATAATAATGCTTTTCTTTATATGAATTTATATAGTTTAAAATGAAGATCATAATTTGAAGTTTTTATATGGGAAATTGTAATGTAATGGAAATGTAAAAAAGCTATTTCCAGAATAAAAATTTTGTCTTTTTTCATTTTTATAAGTTATAAGGTACTTTGGACATTAATGGTTTAGTCATTTGGGTCATGACCTCACGGTATGTTTAAGAATAAAAGAAAATATAAAACTCATTGAGATATACATACATATAAGATATATATATACATTACATCCATTTCATCCATACATAGTTTCACTTACTTTTAGTTCCTGTTGCTGGATACTGTTTGTAGATCATTAGTTAGATAGTGAAAGCAATATTAATTTGGAAGGAGCTGGTAGAACACTTAAAGTTGTGCCAATGAAGGAGCAGAATCGGTTCCTTTGTTTCTCCATTTCACACTACTCTGTCTGATCTGAGTATGAAAACAAGCGAGGATAAATTCCCTGGGCACGCAGCGAGGTCATTAAATTAAATTTGAGTCATAAAGTTCCACCAGAGGCTCGCTAATTTCCCCTTTTGTTCAACAGCTTCGCTTGGCCCCTTTCAATGCCTTTGAACAAGCTGAATGAACAACCAGCCTCTGCCTCTTCTTCACACTTCCCAATATTTCCCTATGGTCTCTTGTTCACTTGGCCAGACTCCGCCACTTCGCAGACTTCTTTATTCCGCCCCCACGACGAATGCGATAAACCAGAGAGTTGTAAATCCCTCATATTTACGACCTTCCTCAATGACCCATTGACCACTCGCATGGGCATTTTAAGACGTCTAGCCGAAGAGAGAAACTGGGAAAGTTTCTGACACTTCCCATCGATTCCATCCCTAAGTTCCTTCTCGATAAATAAACTTTATTCTCATCAATTGTGTTCCGGTCTAATCTGACGTCTGTAGTCAAAAAACCATAAAACGTCTTCATTTCCCTTACTTAATCACTTTCACCATGGCGACCGCATAGACATTTATTCATTCTTTAGCAATTCATTAGGAACTTACCGCCCATTTATACCATTCTGCTTTCCTCAAATTGCGCGTCCTAACGTTTTCAACTGAAAAAAATAAACAAATTGTTCATTACTCAAAATCCACTTGTTCATAACTTTTACGCATACTAATTTAATTAATTATAAGCTCAAGTTGAAAATATATTGAATAACGTTAAAATTCATCAAGGTATTCAAAGTGATTCTTATAATGATGATATAATGAGGTAATTTATAATGATGGCTAAAGCATTTTGATTCTCCATTTCAACTTTCAACATAAGTAATGAGTACAAAATGTATTAAAAGTGCTAATATATTAGATTGTAGCATAGTTAAAAATAGTGATAGTGAAAAGTGAAAATAAAAAAAGTTTTACCTTTCAGTTTCTCTCTTCTCCCTAATTGGTCTAATGAAGAAGGAGGGAAGAGAAAAGTCTGGTGAAGCTGTCAACTCCCCTTTGTCTCCTCACCCAGTTTTTGTGTTCTTCCTCCAATTCATACTTACATAATTTATAAGATGAAAGTGAAAAGAAAGAAAAATACAAGTTGCAAGGGATAGAAAACGAAAACTTTCCAGCCAGACACATACAATGGAACGCGAGACAAACACACACACACATGGGGCGAAGGAGATAGATAGACTTTTTACATTCCATCTTCGCTTTCCCCACCACACACGCGAATAAGTGGGAAAGAAAGGAGAAAAAAGAAAAGTAAAGATTTCCTAAAAACTTTGCCTCGAATTCTTTGAAGAATATTATTAGAACGGGGCAAGGAGAAAAGGAAGTGAAGGAGAGAAAAGTGAATAACTACTTTTCCTTTCTAAATAAACTCTTCCATGATGAAGAAAATTAAATAAAAAAGGAGGTTTTATGGATGTGTGCTGGTGGTGATGGGACTCTTTCAATTCATCTTTGTCCCTCAAAATTGCAAAGTAAGGAAATTTGAGAAATTGCAAATTGAAGGAAATCTAATAATTCAAAAAAGCTTTTTTTTAATACCCTGAGACTTTTGGGGAGAAAGTTTCGAGGCTCTCAGCCTGGTTTTTAAATTTTAATTATTTTATTAAATTGCTAAACTTTCTTTCCTGTTTAATGTTTCATGTCATTTTTAATGTTGCGTTTTTCAATTTTCCTTGTGCGTCGTCTAGATGAGAGTGCTTTTTTGTATTTAAGAAAATCATGAAATGATAAGAATTTTCATGCCACTAGAAAAGTAAATGTAATTTGTATTGTTGAATATTTATAAATTCATTTGAATAGATGTTTAATTTGATTGATGCTATAATTTCATGCGTTTGATGCTTTGATGTGACCATGTATTTGATTGAAAATGAATTTTATTTCATATAAATTTATAAAGAAAAGATAACATCAAAGCTGGTACTCAAATTGTCTGACTATATAACTTTTAGTTATCTTTTTCGTAGAAGTGTTCAGTTCATATATTCATTATATTATATAAGTGTATATCGATTTTTTGGATCGATTCCAGCAATCAAATGAAACTAGAAAACCGATAAAATCATTAAGCGTATATGCTAGGAAATCACAGATAATCACAAGTTTCAAAACACATAAATACCCACTAAAAATAACCGAAATTACATCAATATCAATAGCTATACAATGCATAGATTATTAATCCTCATCGTCTATTACCTAATTTGGAATTTTCCCATTTTCTCCAATGCGATCTAAAGAAAGAAGTTTCATTTGAACAAACGAGATAGGGAATTTGGTTGACGAATATTTTCGAAGCATGCTTTTTATATAAATGGCCATTTATTTATACAAAGGCAATAAAGTATATCTTTGATATTCTCAATTATCGACTTGTTTTCATTTCCATTTCTATTTTACCCCTAGTCGAAGTCCTAACTTTATTATTCCTACCTTGTGTATACTCTACATTTCATGCCTATCCTGTCATATGCGGATGCCCAAAAGAAAACAAAAGTTAAAGTGTTGCATTGCTACATATTACCCACACATTAATAAATTAATCACACATACCTATAAAAAAAGTGTGGCGTGAGTGTGACTAAACTTACCTAGATATTATTATTAAATGCTAGTGACAATGAAACTTAACTTACTCTTGATATAGAAGTAGAGTTTCATATTAAAGGATTTTATTCATTGTATTTGTACCTACAAATCTACACTAATACTGTTTTTTAATATTTTGATTTTGAAAGATAAATTGAGTCTAATAAATGATTATATTGAACTAAATCTTTTCTTCATTTAATACCAATTTGATATACATTAAATGGATTAAATCGATCATTGATAAAATTCATATTTAAATAAAATATTGTGCAATTTCTCAATAAATTTTAAAATACTTTATTTCATAAACAACGGAAAGATCAAATCATTACAACAATGTAGACAATTAACCAATGTAAGATTTCGAGTTCCTTGAAAGATACTAGTTGATAATTTGATAAACTTAGTAGTAATAATTTCATTTATTTTGTATTGTAGCATTAGGTTTATAAATTAACCTGGGCATCATTAAATAATCAATTTGGAAAAATAAGTTCAATATAAAACTACAGACCTAGTACAATTAATATTTTGGTTAATTATTGACAACGTACTTAATATTTGAATAGAAAATAATGAAACTTATGTTAATCCATATTTAATTAGGTATAATCAATTATGTAATTATGAACAAATATAACGAGCACAATGAATATCATTTGCATTTATAGGTTAACATAAAATTCAATTAATTCATTTCGGTATGTTTTATTGCGAGTCTTATTCAATTTCATTCGAGGCATTTACTTATGTATTAACATTTATATCCCAAGTTTGGAGTTTAACTAATTATCTATATAATTTAATTAGTTACTTCAATATAGTAATTTCAAATAATTCATATAATATAAAAATATTTTTGTATTTCATGAGGACAAATTCATTTAATTCAATTCTCTTATAAATAGCTTGTAAATAATAAGTATAGGAATTCCTCCAAATTCATTTACAATTAATTCAAAACACGTTTTTCTTAAAATATAAGTATAAAAACACAACAATTTTAAAGTCAATTAGTTCCGACCAAATAAACAACTGACATTATGTATTTAAACGATAAAGTTCATTAAATTAATAAAACTAATTTTTAAAGAGAAAATAATAAGGAAGACGGGACGATGAGAAATATTTTATTTCCTGTAGCGGCGCGTGTTGATGAAGTCGAGGAGAATATCTTTCGTCACGGGTTTCACGATACTGTTGACGACGGCTGTAAACAAAAAAACAAATGTTAAATCTAATAATTATTTTAATTGTGAGTTAAAATATCAAAACTACTAGATTATGAAAAAAATATTAAAATGACTAGAAACTAGACGCACCTTTAGCTGTGGTTATGGCATTTGGGAATGATTTGTCTACCCTTTCTCTGAGCAAAACCCATGTGCCGTTCTCGAACTTGCATTCAATTATTTTCCCATCGTACTGGTTAAGGGACTTTGTCACTTTCATCCTTGAAAAAGGAGTGCTGCAGCCGCCGACGTAAAGTTCACCAATCTTTGTTGGAAGCAACCTAAACAAAAAGTCAATTTTAAATAAATTCTACACATAAGAAAATCAGGTAGTTTAATTAAATATTTAATAGTTTAATTAATATCTAAATTAAATTATATCAAAATATTATTTAAAATCTTTATTTTATTGCTATCAGAGATATGCAAATAAAGAATATGAACTGATCATATAAGTTTATAGAAAAATGAAAATAAGCTAAATGTTTTAATTTACCCTTCGCCCTCGACTTTGACAATTTTGAGTCGAAAGTCCACAGTGTTTAAATGTGGAGGTTTCCATTTGAGAACTTCGTCACATCGTCCAGCAACGTAGGACTAAAAACGTTGCCATTAAAACCAATGAATAAATGAAATATTGAATGGAGTTGTATGGCACGAGTGGTTTTCTCGTACTTGTCTGCAGGGTTGAAAGACGAGTCCGTCTGGTTCATGGACAAGTTCCAATTTCCCATCCAGGATTTTCTCCGTGTCCTCAATGAACCAGAAGGGTTTGAAGCGGATGCCAAACGGCTCAGCGCCTCGGTCGATCGTTCCACATTGAATCCCCTTCGTCCGCGGATCAACAATTTCATTCTAATCAAGAAAATAACAAATATTAAGACAAACAGGTAATTTAAAATTGTCTTTGTTTAACTTGATTTCATCAAATCTGAGTTTTGAATTCAATTAAGTTTAAAATACAAGAAATTGCTTATAAACAGTAAAAACAGTTAACGAATATATAAAAAAATATATATAAATTAAATGAAAAACGATTCACAATGGCTCACCCGAATGCAATTCAGTCTTATACGGAAATCAATTTTCCCAGTATCCTCTCCACGGAATTTAATTATATCATAAATCAAGTATCTTGGTATCGTCACGTCGTCCACTTTATCAAGCACCATTTCCTATTTATTCATAAACAACCATTATCCAAATATGTAAACTGGCGAACAAAAATAAGCAAATGTAACTATCTTTAGAACCAATTGTATTTTGAATTCATAAAATTTTTAGAATAAAAGACGTTGTAAAACTCACGCCATCGACTAAAGTTTCATAGAGATGTTCCTCGGGGTTCTTTCGCGAAGGGAAAGTCATTCCTTCTGCTTTGAACACCGAGTTGTCTCGATCAATGAAGAAAATTCGGTCGCGATCTTCAATGAGCATTAAATAACGAGTGCCGTCGGCCTTCCACGAGACCATGTAAGGCTCCTTCTCAAGCCTACAAATATTATCCACGTCCATCGAAATTGGTTGAGACCCTGGGAATCCGCTCCTATTAATCACATTTAAATACAACACAGTTATTTTTATATTTTGACACAAACCTTTCCAATTTCCAATACAAAGCTAATCTAAAGTCAATAAATTCTACTATTTGATTAATTTAGCCTTTAACAAAAAAATTGACATTGTAAAATTTAGTCATTAAAATTAATATAAATCTATTGAATAGATTGCAATTCAATTCAAGTCAAGTAATATATTGTCATTCAAGAATTACAAAGTCATTCTAATAATTAAGTCATAAACAGAAATATAATAGGCGATTCATAGGATTTGGAACAAATTCTGTCTTCCTTCCCTTCCCTTCCCTTTCCAACCCAGGCTTCCCGGTTTCAAATCCTATGAATCACCAACTAACTAATCTAACCTAACAAATCGCAATTATTTTTAACTGAGAAATTAAAAACTTGAACTGACCCTTCCCATTCGCACATGCTTTGGACTTTCAATTGAAGAGCGGCGAGATCATGTCTATTAGTTATGGGCTCCACTCCGGGCACGCCTTCCATAAACGTTGGGTTTTCCTTGTACAGCTCTCTCCGTCTCTTGTGGGATCGTCGCGGGGCGTCGTCGTTGTTGTTGTAGGATCTCTTGGACGTGGACGGCTGCTCCTCCTCCTCCTCCTCTTCGAAACACCAATCAGGGAGCGACGGGGTCTCGGGCGGCACGTCACCTTCTTCCCCATACAGCTGACAAATTTGAGCAATGTAGTCGGGCTTGTAAATCCCCGGCGGTCGACACTTGGCAAACTCGTTCAAGGCTGCTTGGACGCTCCAATCGAAGGATTGGACGAGGTAGGCGCAGACGAGGTAGCCGCTCCGGTTGAACCCGTGTGTACAGTGAACTCCTATGTATTCTTGCTCGTGGCTCTGGAGGAAAGTGTCCACGACGCGGATGAAGGCCCGGGTTTGCTCTTCGGTCGGGGCTTCCTTGTGGCCCTCGCAGGGCATTTTGATGTACCGGATTCCTTCTTGCTCGATCTCCTTACGCGAGTAGAAACGATCCGTCTTGGTCAAATCGATCCAGAGACCGATCCTGACCTAGTAATTTAAAAATTAAAATTATGAAGCAGTTCAGCTAATGGATATTAAATTCTAATAAATGCCAATAAATTAAAATCCCGTCATTTAAATTGTGATTCTAATAGCTTCTTAATTACAACAATTTGGAAAATTCTTGGTAGTAAATAAATTACTTAATGTAAATTATAATTTTATAAAATCATAATTGACATAATTGACTTAAAATCGACTAATTTCTAAAAAGTTGAGGATTCGTATGATTAATTGATAATAAATTAATAACAAGTGAGTCATTCATTACTGAAGTGAAGTCAAATGTTATTTAAATAATAATTTATATAAAATGGATAATTAGTGAACATCAGGATTAATAATAAAATAAGGGCAATTAAGATTATAAAGGATTAATTTAGTATTTGTTTTATGACAATACTGACTGTCACACAATAATTAAGAATGGAATGAAGTATAATGGAATCGAAAGCAGATGATTGAAAATTTTTAAATGAAGTATTATTTTACTTTTCTCAAAGCAGCGAATTTGATGATCATGGAAGGAGGAAAAAGGCAGTCAGACGGAAGCGACTCATCGTATTCGCTGCTCAATGGTGTCTTGAACACGAGGAATTTTCCTCCGACGAACCCATTGGATTTCCTTGGACACTTCTTCCAACGGGCTGGAATACCCCCATTAGGTAAACCATTACGACTCCGTCCGTTCCCGTACATTTCGTCTTGCTCTTTAGACGATGAGAAAATTTCCCAGAATTAATCTAATTCTCCAAGTCTCAGCTACATTTTTCAAAACACGGATGGAATTCTTCAAGGTCCGACAAAACCCCTTGAAATTTTGACTGTTGCCTATTTAAAAAATAATAAAATGAATCTTCAAGTTCTTTAAAACAAGTCCTCAATACTCGATAATGAATTTTATTATATTATGAAAGTTAATAGTTGTAAATCGTTTCTTACTTTGTAATTGTGTGAATTAAAAGTGGAATTCCGAATTGCAAAATTTGGTTTAAAGTTTATTTCATTTGGGTGAGTTAAATGGCATGGGCATTAGACCGGAAGTACCCTTGTGATGTGTCTTGCAGTAGGGAAGTTCAATGGTTAGTTAAAGCCGTAAACTGATTATTAACGTTGATCTTAACTCCGGACGATATTTTAAATATTGAGAGAGATTGTTCCTGTTAAAAGAAGGAGAAACGAAGAAAGTTTTGTGTGACGTGCATCACGTGACTCCTAATCACCGCCTCCTAATAAAACTGAACCAATGGGTTTCAAACCTTCCAGGCATAACTTGTGACTTCAAACCGCGAAGTTTGGATTCTTATAGGAAAAATCATACACGTCATCGTCTCTCGAAAAGTCAAAAGTGATATTTCGTCACATTTTCACCCGGATTGTTTCATAGTTAGGCTGCTTCTATCTCTCCAAATAAATTTTAGTTTAGATAGTAAATTTAACAATAAAGAAGAAGCATTAATTAGCTAAAATGGACGCATTGTTTTTGGAGTCTCACGGAATGATTGAGAAGATTGGTGATTGTTTCGTCCAGCTCGAGAGGAATCTCGGTCATCAAGATGCCATTTCCGTTGAAGAGGATATTAAGAAGAGGATTGATGCTTTAAACGCGTAACAACTTATAATTAAAGTTTTGCGGAAATGTTTTATTTTCATTATTTCATTCTGTAGTTCATTAAATTTTGATTTTTATAAAGGATTTTTGACCGGCTCGAGATTTATGTGATGAAAGAGAATCCCTCAAGACGACAAGGAAGTCGTCTCAAGTTAAATCAGCTCAAATATGATTCACAACATTTGACTGTAAAGCCTAAATTAAGTTAAACAAACATCTTGCTATATATAATTTCGTAAGATTGTTAATTTAAAACTATTACACCTATATTTTCCGTGTATTTTTGCTAGGCTTCTTTGATGAACTTCCAGCGCAAAAGATATTCAAAAGAGCGAGAGAGGGATGAACGAGAAGAATTATTAAAGCAAAGATTCACAGCAAACTCTGAGACCAGCATTAACATCGATCATTCCATCAATCAGAACAATTCACTTCATGTATGCCAACTTGCTAACCAAAACCAGAGCTTTACATTTATTAAATCTTCTCTTTAAGGCATTAATTAATTTCCTTTGAGATTAGAATATTGGAAGTTTAAAATCATTAAATTGGTTATTTTAAATGTCCAGAATGCTCATCGAGGCATTGACGAAATGTTGAGTCAAGGCTACACAGTTCTCGGCAACCTCCAAGATCAGAAGGGAGTCCTGAAAAAGACGAGGAAGCGAATGCTCGATTTCGTCAATACCCTCGGCCTCTCCAACACAGTGATGAGGATGATCGAGAAAAGAGGACATCAGGATAAATTCATCTTATTCGGTGGCATGGCCCTCGTTCTCATCTTCATCTTTTTCGTCTGGTTTTACTTCCTCTGAACCTCTTGATCTCTCTTTCAATTTTATCCGTCTTCATATTTAACGCGAACTCCAAATCTTCACTTTTGTTTTCAATACAAATAGTTTAGCCAAATGCATACTCCATATTATATTTTCTTAACTAAATGCAAATCAAAGAAATAAACGGGAGATTTATATATAATTACACATATTTTAAAGAATATTATGTATTAGATTTAAAATTAAATTAAATTATATAGGCATATAAGTTAAATTAAGTCCTAATTGTAAGTGCGCGTGCAATCAAATGTTAGCTTTATAAGTGTAGTGTCACATAATCGCCTTATACTTACATTTATACCAGATATTTAATCATGAAATTTTATTGAGAATAAAAATAATTTTAATTATATTATGAATGTTTACTTGTAAGTATTAAAATGTTTTATGATAAAATGTTAGCGAGTCGATAAATTAAAATTACATGAAATGTGAGAATAAAAACAAAATTTCAAAATTTCATTTCTTTATTAAATCTGTAAAGACACCGTCCGTAGTTTAATATTTTTGAGAAAGAGAAACTCTAGTTGGTGGCTGGGGCGTCAGGAGCTGACGAGCGGATAATGTCTGAATCCCCAGGGTCGGTGATGGCAAGGGTGCAGACACGGAAGTATTTACCACACGCCGTCCCCAACTCAATGTTGTTCCCGGTGTAGTGGTGGACTCCGGTCTTGGCCAACATCGCGTAGTACTCGATCTCGGATTTTCTAGTATATCAAAAATATTCATCATTAGTTTAAATATCCACAACTATTTTCCTAAACTCAGAATAACAGACAAAAATGCAAAAGTAATTACAAAATTGAAGATTTTTTATGAAATTAAATAAATTGAATTCAAAATGTGATTAAAGTATAAAGAGGAGGTTAATCATTATTTTAAATACAATGAATATAAAATTCAGAATCACAAATAACTTTCAAATGAAGGTCAAATAGGTTATTAAAATATGGAAAATTCAAATAAAAAACAAGAAATTGAAAATTCACAGCTAATTTCCAGAAGATTATGGTTAGAAGACTTATCGTTAATTGTACCTGAGCGGTGGAGTGTTGTTTCCGATGATGACGAGCTTGGCCTTCCCTTGCCGCAGTGACTTGACGGTCTGCTTGTAGCCGAGGAGGACTTTACCCGACTTCATCACCAGAGCCAACCTGGAGTTGATGCTCTCCACGCTTTTCTTCTGCTCAAACAAAACAAATTACGATTAAACATCCATTATTTAATCAAACAAGAATCATACTTAAACACTAAAAGTTAATTAAGATTAAAAGTCTTGCCTGCTTCTTTGCTGAAACCATGATGCCCCGTGTATGTTAAAATGCGGTCTCACGCTCTCGTCCCTGCTGCAAGTAAAAACCAAACCTATTAACCCATCTCTACTTGTTCCTCCTCAACTTTGCATCCTCAACAAGCTCCGGGTTAATTCCACCTCCCAACTTCAATTAAACACCTTAAAAATTAAGTTTAACTTACTTGGAATCCTCCGGAGAAACTCGTGGTCGTGAGGTTGTGAGTCGTGCAGGATCTAAGACCACCGCGAACCTTCAAACCACTCCCTTCCTTTAGTCCCCTATGAGCCCTACAATACAAAGTCTCGCATTGCCCTTCATCTCGCAAGCTGTGTGGTTTCGAGGGCGCTCGGCGCCGAGGGTGATGAACTTCCTCGAGTGTCTCTGTTGATGTGGAGGTGGCGACGGAGTCTGAAATCTCTTCGGCATCCACACACACACTGAAGTTCCCTGACACGGCCGACACCGACGAGACGACAAGGAGATTCATTTATTCATCAAACGCGCTGCCATTGTGGAGGACCCTCGACCCTCAAAGGACCTTTAGCCGGGGGATCGGAAGTGGGACGTGGCGAGGGGACGGGAGATTCATAGACTTTCCTACATTGAGTGAACCTTTGACCCGCCCCGGCCATCGGACAGAAACTCCCCGGCCTTCCAAATAATCCTTACGAGGAACCCTTAAAGTGACTCACGAGAGACTCGACGGACCTTTGACCTTCCTTTTAATCCCAAGTTAACGCGGTTTTTGGTCACAAACACTCATGTCTACAGGCGTGTCGGAGCACCAGGTAAACAAAACAGTTCAATTAACTTTTTAAACCTTTCCCCACTCGCGTTAAACCCATTTGTTTATTGTATTTATTTTATAATTATCCTCTCTTTCAAAACACTCTTTATCAAACAAAGTAAATAACTAAAGTTAAATGGTATTTTGTAATTTTCCAAATCTCGATTTTAATGCGCAATAACCTTATAATCCAAATAGACGATTTAAGTAAGCATTGGTATTTCTTTTATAAGTTAAATTCAGCTTCGTCTCAACTAAGGATTTGTTTTCAAGAGAGTCATCATTTTAGTTTAATTTCCTTAAAAATCCATCGCATCAAACCAAGAATAGTTTTAAATCAGAAGCAAATGACATGTATTTGGCACAAATAAGTAAGATGTTATCTCGTTTAAGAAGAAATGGCCATTTATATAACCCAATTTGAGCGTTAATTAAACGACTACTCAGCCCTTCATTCCTACTAATGAATTATTGAGGATTTTGATAATAAGCAGAGCTGTGGAAGGCGCGACGCGAAGGAGAGTTTTATCTTATTTAGATTGAGCTGACTAAGCTTTTCCAGCAATTTGCAATGTGAACTTCTTTTGAGTGCTTGCTTTGCCCATTAAATTTAACGGCAATAAACGGAGTAATCCCTTTAGATCATTATTGTATAATGAAGACAAAGAATGGCATCAATGACATGACACATGTGTGTGAAGCCTCACTTCCCTTTGGCGTCATCCCGTGCGAGATATCAATTTATTACAACTCACGTTTACTGATGTACTCATTGTCAATTGTAAATCAAGTTTAAACTGTAAAATGTCTTTGAATTTACAGAGAAGCAAAGGACAAGGGAATTCTGGAAAGGCGTATAATAAATGTGAGTTTTATATTTTTAGTACCTATTTAGATGTTTAAACTAACTAATGGCATTAAACTGTTATATTCTTTAAATTGTAATATAAATTATTTAATTACTATTTAAACATATATTAACTATTATTTTATGCTTTTTAGTTCCTAATGGGCCAAAGGATCATCACGTTGGAGATCATGAAGACGTAGATTCCTGGAGAAACCACCATCAACACACAACTGTAAACAACTAGAATCATTAATTTCAAATTGAAATTATCAAACCATTGTTTTTTATTTAATTTTTATGAATTTAGTAATTTAAGTCAAGTTCTTAATAAACTTAATTAAATGTGATTTTTTTCAAAGGGCTATGCATCCTCAATGGCACCCAATGCTGACCCGTACATGAACTCTTACTATGGAGCATCTTTTCAATACCCACCTAACTATGGTATATTTCTATTTTAAATGCTCTAAAATCCAAATTATTTTATTTCCCAATTGGCCCAATAATAATGATTTTTCTATTACCAATGCTGCTAATGGCATTAATAAAACTAATAAAGATAATTATTTTGAACTAGGAGTTCACGAAGGAGGCGGCGGGCCCAGCGGGCATTACAACATGGAAGGAGGAATGTTCAGTGGAGGGAACGGGAGCGGATTTGGGAGCTTCGCGCCTCAACCGCCTTTCGGCTACGGATTCCATGGGAATAATGGAGATTATTCTACTTGGGGTCAACCAAGAAAGCACTATGACGACTACTACAGGTTAACACTCATCCGGTTATATTTCAATTCACAGAAAAGGCTAGCCAATTATTAATAAACTCTCATTAGCCTGTGTATTTAAACGAAGAGAATTAAAATGATTAAATTAGTAGATTTTTAAAATGGTTTTTGACCATTTGATGATTAAAGAATTTGAAAATGATTTCATTGGATCCATCAAGTTAATGTGATTTAAACAGTGATTTATAAGTTTTTAATCATGTGGTAATTATTTAAAGGGACGGGATGTATGGAGATGATCGCGGTATGAAGATGGTCGACCAAATGGGCGGCTTGTCCCTCTCCGACAAAGACGGAAAGGAGATGAAGGAAATGATGCGAGAAGGAGGGAAGAAAACAACCTCGTGGGCGTCTATTGCCTCGCAGCCTCCCAAGCCTCAGAGCTATTTGAAGAAAAAGCCCGGAATGCCGCCACCGCCAATGATTCCTGGTAAACCACAATTTACTAATCACAATTAAATATGTTTAATTACATAATTTTATGCAAAGTTAATAGATAATCATATATCACCATATTTATAAATATTCATGATTATTCAAATTCATCAGAATGTCAGGAATTGTCACATGTCATTCAATATTTATAAATATTTAAATTAAGATTAAAGTAATTGAATGTTGAATGTAATTGTAGGTACTTGGGAGAACAAGAATGGCGTGGCCAAAGCCCCGATTGCTGCTCCTGTCCAAGCACCACGACCTTCAGCTTGGGAACGACCGAAACCTCCTTCGGCCATTCCGCCGCCGCTGAGTCCGCCAACGCGTGGATTTCAACCACAACCCTTGGGATTCATGCCGCCGCATCAACAACATGGAAATCATGGGAATCACGGAAACCATGCGCCTCCGTTGGTTCAACCGCCGCCGCTACAACAACAACAACAACAACAACACCAACACCAACACCAACAAATTCAAAACCAACCGGCCCAGCCCGCCTATCCTCGTAAACTTCTTCTTATTTTCTCTCCCAACTATTTGTGTTTTTACCTTTTTAACCTTTTTTGTAATTTTTAAAATCATGGGTTGTATAATTGTTAGAAATAAATAGT
Organism: Neelides sp. FZ-2019; assembly: GCA_009869795.1. Lineage (NCBI taxonomy): Eukaryota > Metazoa > Arthropoda > Collembola > Neelipleona > Neelidae > Neelides > Neelides sp. FZ-2019. The sequence goes on along the minus strand of VJMY01000556.1, from coordinate 5,900 downwards.
TAATTGGGCATGTATTCTTTTTAATTTGAAAAGAGCTTTGAGTAATTTTGCTAATTAATGTTAATGTTTTCTTTTAGCGGACGATGGAAAAATCAAGAGTGATTATAATCCTTCGACATTTGACTTGACGGCTGACGGCGCAAGGTTCTTTGTCATTAAGAGCTACTCCGAGGATGACATCCATCGGTCAATTAAATATGAGATTTGGTGCAGCACTGAGCACGGTAATTTTATACATTTATATTTTTAAATCTCTAGATCTTTTTATATCTAAATCTTTATATCTAAAGCTTATAATCTTTACAATTTAATGAAAACATTTAGAAAACTTGAATCATTTATTCATTTGAACTTGAAGTTCATTTGTTAAGATATTGTTTAATAAGATTATTTTATGATTTCGAATATAGGGAACAAACGGTTGGACCAAGCCTTTCGTGAACGCGAAGGTCAAGGGCCAATTTACCTCTTTTTCTCCGTGAACTCATCGGGGCATTTCTGCGGGATGGCTCAGATGACGAGCGCCGTTGACTACGAGGCTTCTTCGTCTGTTTGGTCTCAGGACAAATGGAAGGGGCAATTCAAAGTGAAGTGGGTTTATGTCAAGGACGTGCCCAATGCCGCTCTCCGTCACATCAAGCTTGAGAACAACGATGATAAACCTGTCACCAACTCAAGGGACACTCAGGTAATTTCAATAATTAAATTACTTTCTTCTGTATTTTACATTTACTAAATTAATTTCTTATGCATTTGCATTTACTAAATTAATTTCTGCATTAATATCTGTATACTTATATGCTCATATGAATTTTAATTTTAAAATGTAGGAAGTTCCAAACGATAAAGGGAAGCTTGTGTTGAAGATCATCCATGCCTACCATCACACGACGTCTATCTTTGACGACTTTGTCCACTACGAGAAGCGTCAAGAGGAGGAGGACATTCGAAGGACGAGTGTTCCGCCGCCGTCGCATCATGGGCCCTCACATGGAGGGGGAATGCAGCATGGGGGGCCTTCGGGTCACGGACCGCCGCATGGCCATCACCCACATGGCCCACCGCACTCGCATGATCAAGGATTTCACAGGCAAGAATATCCTTTGAGGGATCTGAGAGACCTTCGGGATCATCGGGATGATTTCTCGCGACAGCCGCCGGACAGAGATGGATTCTTTCAGCAAAGAGACTTTCATCCACGGGTATGTTCTAACATTATTCCTCATTTATTCTTTAGATTTAAGCAAGCTGAGTCAAGATGGAACGAACCGCCAATTTAAAATAGTTATTCAGTATTCGAATCATTTCTTTAGATTAAAATTAGACTAATTTATATTTACATTTAGTTATAGTTACATTTAGAACAGAATTGGAGTTTTTTTGATTTTATGTACAAAATTAATTTTTAAAAGGATCATCGGGATCATCGGGATCATCGAGATCATCGGGATCATCGTGGCAGCCGCGGCGGGCCGAGACCCCCAAGGAATTAAACAATGAAGAAAAGTGTTGTTTAAGTAACAGTGAAACTAGAGGAATTAATGTTTAAAATGATAAAATGAGAAGTGTGTGTAAATATCTCCAAACTGCTTTTTCTTCTTCCACTTCTCCACCCAGGGAACTCCAATAGAAGACTTTTCAAGAATCTCGTCACTTCGTGCACCAAAACTACCCAAAATCTCCTCAGCCAGAAGAACAAAAAATCCCCCTTGTTTGTTTCTCATTTGAAAAAACCAGAATGAAATTCCAAAACTTTACCAAGTTTGAATTTGAACTGCCTGTTCACTCTCTCAAGATAAACTCATATTGTACTACTTGTATAAACAGTTTTGCAAGTTGAAACTAAACACAAATACCTCATGAACAATTTTCAAATTTGTACTTTGGACGCCGAGTACAAAAACCTTCAATTCATACAATTACTATGATTGCAACAAGAAAAACATTTGAAATTCCCGCCCTTCCACCCAGTTTGACCCCTTTGTTGGTTTCTCCCAGTTTACATTTAATTTATGCGATAAAACATTTTCAAGATTTCCCCACAATCACTAACTGAAAAAAGTTTTTGTTCTTTTGTCTAATTATTTAAGTTGGAAATTCACGGGTTTTTTAAAATGCCACGGAAATGGCTATGGAAGAAGGAGGAAAAACTCTTGAAGTTTTGTGTGTGATGTTCGACTGAACACGGAAGAAGACTTGAAAATATTTTAAATTAATTTATAAGCGGGGTTTTATATTCTACAATACATATATAACATTTATATGTACAGCGAACAAAAAATGTACTGGCGTTGAAATTCTGTGTAATTTAACAATGGCAGGTTCAAAGTTGGCAAAAAAAGCCAAAGTTTTAACTCGAAAGAGAAAAAGAGTAAATAAATATTAACTGCAATTTCATTATCACATATAATTATGGGCTTAAAATCATGTGAAAGTCAAATTAATTTAATTGAAAAATTAAAAATAAAACTTATTTAATTTAATTATTTAACTACATAAATTTTTTTATATGGATTTTTTAAAGAGCATAAAATTTACGTTTCTAAAATTATCACGATGCACATTTTGCACTGATTACATTGTATGGAAATAGAAAAGTGTATCGATATTGTAATCTGTAATCTTATTGTTAACAGAAAATCACGTACAATTGTAATTTCATTTTTATATTTTTACTTTTGGGAAATTTAAATAAGTGGCGAATGTCAAACGAACGCACAACGTGAAGTGAACGGAAGTGTTGAACAATGTGAACTTTGTGAAAATATAAAACTCATTCAATCCTACACTTGTCCTTTGAATTTAAAAGTTTTTCTTTATAATTTGATAAAAAGTTCATTTGACCAAAAATGAAAAATGAAATTATAATAATAAATGATGCGGCAATCAGGAGAAATTCATCTTGGGGTTTTTTCGAACTCTGTTAAAAGTCAAAATATATACAATTTATTTGTTATCCTAAATAATTGTGCAATTTATAATTAAAAAATTCCTTGCATGTTGAGTTCAATCAGTAAATTAATTTTCTAAATATCCAATTGTATTTGATATCCCATTTGTCAGTTATTTTCCTATATTAAAAATGCATTTTAATGCCATGAGTAACGCTGACGTATCATTTACATATTATTTACTCATTAGTGATCAAATGTCTCAATTTTCTAGTAAAAAGATAATTTTAGTATATTTTACACAATCAGCTAAATTTACTTGATTGTACTTTGAGGGAAAACCAAAGTTCAAAATGACATTTGGAGTTGGAGACTGAACGTACTGAAAATGGTTCGGCAATTTAAGAAAACCCAATTAAAACGGCTAAAAAACATTTATACTATCTTGTGTATTTCGAGTTTACATATTATATAGATAATTAAGATAATATTATTAGAAGAATTAAACTCAAAAACTAAAGCTTTCATGCATTTCATTTTTCAATTTTTTATGATACCCCGTAGTGCGTGGTGCAATTGAACTTGCAATTCTTAATGATGTATTGAATAAATTCGAACTGAGGAAAGTCTGGAAAATTTAATTTATGAAGCCATTAGATATCAAGAATCTTTATGAATTTACCACTTTTTTTAAAATTATAAGTGAATAATTAGCTCACATTCGCACTTATTACCTATATAAGGTTATAAGGCCTTGCTTATTACCTATTTTATTGTATGTTGGTTTATGTAATTATGTAATGATTAATTTTTTGTTCATTTTTAATATTACTAAAATATCTATTCCTAATCTAAAATATTAATATTTAACATGTTTGTCTACGTGTACTAATCATTTTAATAAGAATACTAGGTATTCATATTTATTTGTAAATAAATTTATTGATGATGCTAAAATTGTGTAAAATGTATAGAAGATATATGAATTCTTCGTTTTTAAACATTAAAAAGAAAGAATGACTTATCTTTCAACAATTAAATTATTTATATTACATTGTATACAACATTCATTTTTTTCTGTCTCATACTTTAGGTCTTGGAACATATCTTTAGTAACATTGCAGTAGGAATTCTAATTATTCATAAAATTATTATCAAATTAAAAAATTATTAATTATTCATCCATTTATTAATTCAAAAGCATGGCATTCTCTTAAATTAATTTTAATATATTGTGAATCGGAAGGACCATCAGGAAGGACTTCCACTTTTCCTTCCGAAAGTACTCCAAATCGAGGTCCTTCCAGAAGGACGGTAACGCTACTGATATATAATGTTCAATTCCTAATTTCTATCCCGAAGCTACTCTACAATACGTGCTATTATAACAATTGACTAGAGAGTTAAGAATGGAATAGAATTTTAATTTATTATAAATAATTATTTTACAGTTGATTTTGGGTCCAACTTGCGTAACATACTGCTTAGACGTTGGTACTTTAGTTGTAGGAACAACTCTTATGCACGTTTACCTCATTGAAAATTCAAGAAATTTGAAATGGTCTGGGAATTTTAAAAATGAAACAACGGTTTTGTGCTTGAAGCTTAAAAGAAGTTCTCCAAATATTCCATTGATTAAACCAAATGAAAAAATTTGCCCTGTTACAAATTAATTTTCCATTTAAGTATTGAATGGTACAAATTCTGCTCAAGTGAATAATTTGAAAAATATCCTTGAAACAAATAGCTTATTAAAGTTATTTGGACTTGAATAGATTCCAAAAGATTAAATTCCTTATATACTAAATGAAAACGCTAATAAAACACATTATTGCATTTAACACACAAATCTCTTTTTATTTATATATTAAATGAAATTTCTTTAATCGATAAAAATTAATATATTTTTTTGAAAAATTGTAATGCTTTAATAATGGAAACACTATAGATCGATAGATTTATTTTATAAATAAAGCTATCGATATAAAAAAATAAAAAATCTAGTTTTTCCACCCAAGAAACTCCAATAGAAGCTTTTCAAGAATCTCGTCACTTCGTGCACCAAAACCACCCAAAATCTCCTCAGCCAGAAGACAATTTTCTGCAATGGATAATATATTCGAGTTAGCACATCCCACACAGCTATACCGTAGAACAATTTAGGAAGAATAGTCGTTTCACAAATTAACTTTAGTTCTTTCAAGTTTAAAAAATACTTACTTAATTGATTTGTTTTTTGTAGAAGATATATTTGTTTATTTATTTCGTTTAAATGGTATTTCCAGGATAACGTTTCATCTACTAGTAACCCAAGAATTTTAATGTATTTAGCATGGTTTAGTAATTTAATTTTTAAATTCATTCGGCGAATGTTTTTTGTTTTGATGGGGAGTTGAAAAGTTGAAAATATTATAAATTCAAGTTTGTTATTGTTTGATTTTAACATATTTTCATTAAGCCAATTGAATATTAAATTTAAATCACTTTGAATCATTTGAATGGTTTTTTGAAGTTGATAAATTGTAAAGTAAATAATTATGATTTTTAGGCTTTAGGTGATGTTGTATTTTGAATTTTAGATTCTCCTTATAGGTAGTTAGGTAGTTTAATTATGATTTACGAATTGCTGTTGTTTATGTCGGCATGAAAAGATCAATAATTATCATTATGAATAACAATGAATCAATTAATTGTAAAAGAATATTTAAAATAACAAAGTTTCTTCTGCTAAGACTTCAAAACTTCAAGCCGAATGTATATATTAATCTTTAATTTTAAAACTCAAATTATACAAATTATTATAATTGCCTACAATTTAGTTTAGCAAGATTATTTTTTATTTCTCAACATGAAAATAAAAGTTGTAAAAGCAAAACTATTATCATAAATAATATTAAATATATCAATATTACTTAACTCTTAATGCTTGAACTTACATTATCTTGAAATAGATGGAGAAATATTTAAAATTTTAAAAACAAAATATAATTTCTCAACTTTTTTTGTGAT
>VJMY01000555.1:0-48320 GCA_009869795.1 Neelides sp. FZ-2019 | reverse complement strand
AGAGGATCAACAATAACTAAAACTTGTAATGATTGTCCATCATTTTTAAACATTAAAAGTAAATAACATTATGGATTGTATATAGGCGTTGAAGTATTATATATATATGATTTGCATTTTTAACTTTAATTTTAATAAAGTAATTAGCAACTATTAGCAAAATCTTTTTTTGCAAATCTACATAATTTAACATGAAGAATTTTAAAAAAATTTTTTTGGATCGGGGTAATGAAGGGCAATGGTTACGTTTAATAAACATTGAAATAGGCCACGCCTCTACCCCACCGTGGGATGTTCAAATGAAGAAGCTCGAGCTCCGTCTGGTTCTCCAACACATAGTGCCATTTCTACAAGAACCGTCCTACAAGAACCGAAATGGAGATTTCGGGTATCGGTCGTTTTGTCTTAACAAGTCATCGTCGTTCACATTGGTGTTGTCACGTTGGAGCATTTGCTTAATTTGGATGTTGATCCTTTTAAGGGTTTCGCAATTGTTCATGAACTTGAGAGCCGATCTGTGGTGAAATGGGAAATTCGCCAAGCCCGTGACCACAATGTGATATTCAAAGTCCACAAGGGAATTGGATGGGATTCTCTCCATGAATTAGAACAAGTTCGTCGTCATCATCTCGTGGTCGCGCTGTTCAAACACGAAGGCCGAGACGCTCAGTTGCCTCATTTTCGTCGAAACCAACGTGTTGTCGTCGACCGGCATGGGAGTGAAGTTCAAGCTGTATTGGCTCACTTCCAGGTTCATCTTCCGGATGTTCGGGCATTTGCGAATGAACCAGTTCAAATTGTCCATGGTCCCGGTCACTCTGAGTTGTCTGAGCAATTCGGGGCATTTGAAAATAATTTAATAAATAATTCGATCTTGGCCGCTCCATCAGCGTCCGGACATTGAGGACGGAAACTCCAACGTTGGGCATAAACTCGTAACTCTCGTTCTGCGCGCTCAACTTGAAGTAAACTACCTTGAACCTGTAAATATCCCTCTTGAACTTTGAACACACAAGCCGGACATTCTTCACATCGTTGTACGGAAAATAATCGTAAAAGACCCTCCGAATTGTAAAAGAAAGCTGAAAAATAATCAGAATTTACAAATTAAATTAATTATAAAAATTAACAAAATTAAAGCATTGGTCGTAATTAATTGGTTTATTAAATACCATTTATTTTAGTTAATTGTTTTATTCCAGTTTACCTCAAAAGAATAAGTGTTTATCTTGTATTGACATTTTCGAAGCCTTGGCAGAAATGTTGAATTTGAAAGTTCTTGAAGAAATGACATTGACCGAGGTTTGACTCTCTTGAATCGCGCCGGCATTCAATAGGTCATTGTAATTCACGTCCAATTCCTCGTCCACACTCATGTTCTCCACTTTGTGTGGCCTTCGTTTAAACCAACTAAAAATCCAAGATAGGAATCTCCTAATCTAATTCACCATTTTTGTCTTCTCTCCAATGAACAAGTGAATGAATGATTTCTTCGAGTGTCTGGAGACCACGAAAAAATCATCTCAAAACAACAACTAAATATTCCAAAATAATGTGCACAATTGTTTTAGAGCTAATGTCGCTTAGAATCGTCTTTTATTTCTCTTTTAATAAGACCCGAATTTCGATTTTTTTCAATTTTTCAATGAAAGGAATTAAATAGATAACATAAATTATAGAACAATGGTTATATTATTGCGTTCATATTTTTAATAATTGTAAGGTTCAAAGGATATGAAAAAGCATTAAAATAAGGTTGAATAAACAGGGAATTTTAATAAGACACTTAATGCCAGTGACTTAAAAATGGTTTTTTTAATTAACTAATTAATTAATCGCGAAACTAATGTATTTATTCACGTGCAAATACTAAAAGTAAATCCACTAAAGATTAGGAAAAGCAAATTTTATTTTTAATTAATTTAATCTACTCATATTACTAATAAAGAAAGCAATCTAATTTATTTAAATTTTAGATTTTAAGGAAATTCTTAATCTATTATTACATACATAATTTAAATCCGGGCTCACTTTAACGACAAGTTTGACGTAAACCCCGATTAACTAAACACATTTTACCGAAAATAAGGGATTTTACATAAAATTTTATTTTCTCATGTGCTATACTACGACACTAAATTAATAATTCTTGGAACTTCTAATGAACTTAACATCAAACATAATAATTACCTATTCAAATATTTTCCTTTCAATTACGACTCTTAATTATTAGTAACGCCTTAGAATATATAAATTAATAATTCATTAAACATGATCAAAGTAACGAGTTTATCATTTAATATGCACCGTTTGATTATGTATTCGTCTTTTTGGAAATTTGACGAATTCATAAACAATTCGAGAAAAATTAACTTTACCTTAAAAATAGTTACAAACTATTAACACAGCAGATTCACTCTCACTCTCACAGTTATGTACTTCTCACTCGAAACAGTTAAATGCTCAAAGGAAGGCGGCAATTCATTTAAAATACACACTACACTAACTAACTAATTAATTAGCTAGTCCTTGAATATCATCTATTGTGAAGGGATTTTTTAATTAATTAAGAATCTCATCGTCCAAACTCCTATAATGAACCTTTTTATCAGAACTTAATAAAATCCTTTAACAGAGCATAAAAATCACTTGAAAAACCAGTCAAATTAAACAATAATGGATAATAATAAGCAAGATTGGATAATGGCACTTAAATATCTCAAATACTCCAGATTCACTTAAACAAATCAAATACACGTAAATTATAAATGCAATTAAACAAAGTCAAAGTCTCTAACTTAATGGCGTTAAACAAACACACATGTGAAAAAAAGCGAAAGAAGTCAAATGCCAAGTCATTCAAAAACATTCTGAGTTCACACGTATTTTAATTATTAATTCATTTAATATTAATTATTCCAGATTTATAAATTAAAATTAGTTAATTATTCTAGGCTATTAGGACTTGACATCAAAAGTTATTGCTCATTTAATAACAAGAAATTTTATCCGAATGGATAAAAAGTCTTAATTTTGGAGTGAATTTAAGTTGAATTCAAAGAGGATCCTTCCACAAGGGTCCGCCATTTCTTTTCAGTCTCTGAGTGATTCCCTCTTTGTAAATATCTTCTTTTTCAGCATAAAAAAATATATAAAGTTCAAATTCTCAATAAACCGTCTCGACATTCAATTCATGAAAAATTCCCAGAAATCCAATAATTATAAGTTCAATATTTTTTTTAATTAAATCAAACGCTTGTAATGATAAGATACCTTTGTAATTAAATTAATTAAAGTCTTTTCTTGGAATCTTCCATGAGCAGAACTTGACACGGATGTCGCATGGACATCAAAATCTTTTCAACAATAGGATTTATATCTTTACAAAGAGCTACATGACGGATGATCCGGAAAAGGATTCTCAAATGTTCTCATATATTCCACGTAATACTCAAGACATTTTACAAGCCTACAGCTTACACTATCATTACATTAATTAATCTTAATTTTACTTCTGAATTCTGATAGTTAGCTCAACAATCGCCATATATTTTATATTTAACATCTTCCTAGTTATTCCTTCCAATAATACAAACAAGAGAATTAAAGTTACTTAAACACCTCCAAGTCTCCTTGTATAAATCCATTTAAACAAGAAATATTTGAAATTATGCATAAAAATAATTAATTAATTAATTACGAGATTTAGTCTACGAGTAGGAATAATTAATAAAGAATCGTATTGAGCTTAAGAATTAAATAGTTATTAGTCATTTAATCCTGAGTCCTAACTGTACTTTAAATGTAAATGTCTAACATTAAGAGGTTCTCCCTAATAGAAGTAAAAAGTAAATAGTAATTAAGGTAGCATGTGAGAATAAAAGGCTAAATTAATTTATTCTCTCGTCTACAAAAGGTTTCTAATATCAAGTTCCAGAAGGGCTATTTCACTTAATTTTTGATCTTAGGGGTTTATTCGTGTGAGATGAGTTTGTTTATACTAGAAGTTGAATTGAAAATGAAAGGGATCTCGTCTGTCTTTGCTCAAAAGTTGAACCCGTCTTCGGGCAATGCAGGATTTGAATCAAATTGGAAATTTTCATTGGATTCCACGACATCGTCAATCTGAAAGAATCACATTTCACTTTAAAAATCTCTTTTTCATTGACTAAATCATAATAAGTAGATGCAAATAATCATTTAACTCATATTCTTAGATGAAAATGAAATGTTTGAATTTAAATAAAATCGTAAATTCTCACCTCGTCCGAGAAGTAGTTTTCTATGATCTCATAAGCAATTTTGTAAATATCTATGTTTTCGTGGTTTTGGAGCGACTCGATCTTATCCAGACCTCCGCACTCTTCGATCAAGTTGCAAACGCGTTCGGCTTCCTCTGACGATGACATCTTCAGCATGTTGTGAACTCCGTCCAAAACAACTTGGATCACCTAAACAAAATAAAATGTCAAGTAATTTAAAATTAATTAATTATTGCTTTAGAGGAAAATGAGCTATATAATGAACATTTTTGAAAAACCAACCTGTGAATCCTTGCAATTGAGAAGGTTACAGAATGGAGGAATAACTCCACAGTTAATTAAGTAGGCAACTTGGTCATTGTTTCCACTGATGGTCATATTACTCACTGCCCAGGCAGCTTCTTTCTGCGTCTGAAATTCTCCCTGCAAATCAACAAAATCAACAATAAATAAATGAATTATTAAAATGGAATCAAAGTAAATGCTAAAAGGTTGTTAATACTAATCGCATACTAATCACATTGTAATCATAATAATCTTGTTAACTTTAGAATAAAAAAAAAATTTAAAAACGGGCTGACCTTGTCCAGATGATTTATGATTAAGGGGATTAATTGAGCGTCAACAACCGATTGCACTTGAGCATGATTTCCGGCCGTTACGTTCGACAAAAACCAAACTGCTTCCTAGAAAGGGCAATAAGAAAATGTATTTTCAATAAACTCAAAATTCACTCCAAAAACAAAACAAAATTATAAAAAAATAAACAAATTTTTACTTTGCAAATCTTTTCTTTGGGATGGTTAAGAAGGCCGTGAAAATGCGAAAGGGCATCACAGTTGAGAACTGCCTGCGTCTGCTCGTCCGTTCCAGTGACGATGTTCCCCACAGCGCGCACTGCCGCCGTCTGAACCTTCACTTCCCGATGAGATAACAAAGAGACAAGTTTGGGCAAAACTCCGCTCTCGATCACCATCTGGATTTGCTCATTCCCACCGTCAGTCAGATAACTCAATGCCCAAACAGTGTCCACCAATACCTGCATTTAATGAATGTTAAAATGAATAAACAATTATTATTAAAATTGGTAATTCCTGATTTGTTAATTTAAAATGATTTTATTACACTCGTATCTGTGTGATGAACGAGGACGTTAAGTGCAGGCAAGATGTCTCGCAAGGTGTCTTGTGGCGGAGGCGGATCCTTATTTCGGCATAGATTTACAATAACCCAGGTGACATTCCTTAGAAATGAAATGGGGATTTCTGGTTGAATAAAATTAAGAAGGGGGGCAACTACTCCTAAGCTTATAACGTAGTCCCTCAATTGCGGCCCGTCTCCAATGATATTTCCTGGAATTAGAAATGGACGTTAGGAAAGCGTTCATTTAAGTATAACCTGACCGAGTGAGTGAAAATGTTAATTTTGTGATGAATCACCTAAAGCCCAAACAGCTTGCTCGCACACATTCTGATGATCCGATGCTAATAATTGAAGAAAATGAGGCACAGCTCCTGCTTGAACCACAGACTGTGTCTGTTGGGATGTTCCGGAGGCGATATTCGTCAATGCCCATGCAGCTTCAAACTGGAGTGCAGGACTAGAAGGATCAAAATAATTATTACTTCCTACTATAAAATTGATTTTAAACAAGGAAAATCCATATTTTAAATAACTTTACTAATGGGATTCCTAGGAATTCCAAGAGATTCACACAAATCCCAGTAGATTCGCGGACGAATCACATGGGATTCACTGACAAAAGCCATTTGGTTTGAAAAAGTTCTTATTATAAATATAATCGAAAATAAGTGAGTATTAGTGTAAATAATAAATAAATTAGTTGATTCCAATTGAAGGAATTACTTTGTCGTATTGTTGAGACAATTGACGAGAATTGGAAGAATTCCACAATTGATCAAAGGGTCGATCGGCGGATTCCTATCAGAAGACAATAATTTCCTAACAGACGTAACAGCAGTGTATTGAATGGATTCATCCGGCGAGCTTGCCTGGCCCACTAATTGTTGAAGGTTTGCAGGTACAGGCTGAAAGGAAAACGTTCAAGTTAAAACTTCAAATAAACTTGAAATAAATTCAAATATCAAGGTTATTTCGCATCCAATTTGAATTATTTTATAAATATTATGGAGAATAAACCTTTTCGCCTTCATCTTCAGTTGAATCAGTTTGAGGAACATTCCTTCGCTTCTGTAGCGTTTCGTCTCTTTTATTTTTTCTTAATTCCACCGTCACTTCATTCCGCCTTCTTCGCATTTCCTGAAAATTATGAAATTCATGAGGCAAATAGAAAAGCAAAATAATTCATAAAAATTCCATCCCATCTTTGACCCTTCCATTTTGGCAATTTAATTAAAGGTGGAAAATACTATTTAATGTGTATAAATTGGTCAAATGGGGAAAAATCCACGTCGCAAAAGGATGTTTTGCGAAGTGAAGAGCCAGAAGCCAAAACCACGCTTGCTAAACTCCAACCCATTCTCACTCCAGAATTCTCTCCTCCAAGTTGGCCGGGATTAGGGACATTTGGCTTTTATCAATTTCTTGTTCAAATACCATTCAAGAGATACTTTTGCCAAGCAGATATAAATGCCATTCTCATCTCCAGAATGGAAATGTGAAATTTAGCAAGGGAAGACCCAGTGTTGAAGATTGGGTCAAGGGACAGAGGGAAAGTGGTGGAACTTACATCTTGGTCTTTCCCTTTATTTTTGAAGTACTCCATTCGTGACCTGGAGTCGGAGGCCATTTCGTTGCTCGTCTTCTTCTCAATCTTGACTGATTTGGGAAGAAATTGGGCGAATTGTGGAAACTCCTAGGGTCGGGTAATTCTTTTCCAAATCTGAGTAAATTTGAAGGAAGCGAAAGGAGAGGTGGTGAGTGAATCAGCGCCACGGCGGAGGTTTGCAAAACTACTTTGCATGGAGGCGAGATCCTTGATTCACGCCCTGTACAACCTGGCGCCGGCCGGGGGAGCCAAACCCACGTTTCTCAGCCTCGCTCGAGGATACACCCAACTTGGAGCAAATTCACACCCGCTGGTCTCCTATACACATGCAATGCTACTACGCTATATTTCCTTACAAGTTACTTGACCAAATATTATCTACAGACCTATCTCGAAGCATTGCATATCTCGATCTCGTCCCTGAACAATTGTTGTTGCTTTATCTTAAAACTAATGTTTAAAGTGAATAAAACTGACTGGAATAATTAATTAATAATTTAATAGGAATTGTAATGTCGAATGTATGGAAAATTTTAAGTCAGATGAATGTACTGTGTCTTGCACATTTCTGTGTCTGACCTTTTTCATTTTCATGGTACCCTGGAGTCTCCCATATAGTTATACTAAACTCATGAATATGATTTTTATGGAGAAAAATATAAAATGATCAAATATTATCTTGTAGTTAACTTTAGCGATTCCAAGGTAATTTTTCCCACATTTCCATGAAAATTAAAAAGGTCAGATAGAAAAATGTAAGGCATAGTAATGATGATATAATAATAATGTGATTTTGAAATGAAATAAAGATTATTTTATATTTTATATTTTAGATTATTATTATTTTATAGTAGTCATTGATAATCATTTCATAACTATATTTATGTAACTATATTTATATACTTCTTATATGTCTACCAGATTTCGGTTAAATCCTATTTAAATTACTATCTAAATTGTCTTCTTGGATTTGTCTCATTTCATGGAGCCGTTGATTAACTCTTGCGTAGTAAAGCGGGTTATTTACGTTAATGTTATGATTTCTATTTTCCATTCCCCGGATTTCCGCTAATTTTTCCACTTTGGTATTCAAGGACGTATTCGTTCTCTAACCCAGTTTGATTTACCAAATAAAACTTAACGATTGGCTCAATAATATTTCGTTGTCATTTAATCTAGTCATCCTGTTAGATTTTCATGAGTGGAATTGTTTGAATTTGTTATTTTTCCTTATGTTATAAAGTATTTATTTTATGTTCCGACGAGTTCTTTTTATAATGAGATCAAGAAGGTTCGGAAGACTACGAAGACTCTTTTTAATGTAAGTAATTTTTTTATTCATTTTGCATTTTAAAATAAAGCATCAAAACGAAGCGACCATACACTGATAGAATAGTGAATAATTATAGTTAGAATTTAGAATTAATTATATGGATGTAAAAAATAGAAAAGATGAAAACAGGTTTTAAACGACACTTGAGGAAAATTAATACTAATTTGCACCAAAATACAATTTACAAGACCAAGATCAATTAACTCTTTTTGTTAGTTGTCGAAGAGGCTGCATCTTTCAGCGCTAGTTTAGCTCCATTGAGTAATTTGCTTTTCCTCTCTAAATCCTCTTCAAGTTGGCGAATCTTCTTATACAGGGCTTCATTCCCTTGCGGTTGTTGTGCTGATTTTAATTCAATTTGAGAGCCACTCACCATATTTCCTTCATTGTCTGTTAGATTAATTAGTTAATTAAATCCCATTATTATTATTATTTGATAAATATTCACAATTAATTAAAATAAATATGTTTACAAGTTTATAAACTTTAAATAAATGAAATTTTTACCTAAAAAGCTTCTAAGTTTGACTTCCAAACTTTTGGCTTTTCTTTCGGAATCTTTCAAGTTGACTTCTAGTATGGAAATCTTCTCTGTTGATTCCAAATACATTTTCTCATATTTTCCTGCTTTCTCTTCTATTTCTTTGAGTTTGGCAATCAAGTCCTCTTTTTCTCTCATTAACTTATCAAGCGAGTCCTATGATAAACATTATGAATATGTATAATTTAAACTTTAATTTCACTTAAATAGTTATTAAATATCAAACAATATAAATGTCTTTAATGGAAATTGAAATTACTTTAATTCGTTCATTAGAAGAAGTGAGTTTGGTGGTTGGTCGTATTTTGAGTTGTTTGTTCTCATAATGCAACTTGTCGATCACTTGCTTTAAAGTCCCAATCGTCCTTTCCAACTCTCCAAGATTTTTATTGCTGTTGAGGCATTTGGTTGAAACTCCTTTGTTGTTCGTCCGCTCTTTCTTTAGTTCCTCCACCAATCTAATCAATATTTAATCAAATTCTCATTTAATTTAATGAATTAATAAATTTGAATTGTCATTTGTGGATAATTACCTTTGTAATTGCTGAACTCTATCGCGAAGACGCGGAGTGTCAAGTCGAAGCTGCTCAATTTGCAATTTCAGATGCAAATTCTCTTCTTCCATATGGATAATTTCTTTTTGTAATTTTTCTTCCATGTTGGCCATCTTTTCGATTTCTGTCAACATTTGCGGATCTCCCTAATTACAACAAAATGAAATTGAAATACCTTGTCACTTAATGAACTGTCACATTCTTGTAACTTAATAAGATTAGTTTGTATTAACCCGACAAAGGAATTTAAAAGCAATTAGTTGGGTTACTTTATTAGCAATTTGATGAGCCGTGAGTTGTCTCTCTTGCGAGAGAATTCTCTCTTTGAGACATTTGACTTCCATCTTCAACTTTTCAATTTCCTCCTTTCCTTCGAAATCAAGTTTCTCCATTTGCTCCCTCGTGTCGTCAATTTCCATCCTCAGTCTCTCATTTTCCACATGAAGTCCTTCGTCGGACTTTCGAGGAAAATTTGTCTCTGGTCCTTTGAGCAGGCGAGATTCCAAAACGCTTTTGTCTTTCTCTAATCGACTGATGAGGAGTCGAAGGGATTTCACCGTCTTTTCACATTTCTCGTACTCATACTCAACCGTTTTGTTTCGCACTTCCAATTTATCAACGTTCTTTTTCCATTTTTTGCTCTCTTCCCAACGAATCATGTTCTCGGAGGCCTGTAATATTAATTAAAATTAATAAAAATTACTGATATTGGGCCAATAATTGGCAATTAAATGTGCATAAATTGGATAATTATTTACTTTTTTCCGCTTTTCCTGCTCTTCTAAATGCTTAATTTCTGTTTCATCCAATTTCTTTTGCAACGCGATCTTCTCTTGCTGAACTCCAATATATTTTTGCCTCAATTCCTCTAAATCACTTTTCTTTTGGATGGAGCTAAACTTGTTCACTCGAACTTGCAAGGATGCAACCTTCAATATCAATCATTTTACTATATTTTTCTAATATTTTAATTTATTTCATTTTAATTGGAAAGTTTGATTTGATTCACCAAGTGTAAAAATGTTTTACCTTTTGTTTAAGAGCTTTGTTCTCTTCTTTCAATTCATCAATTTCGCTTTTGGGTTCGCCTCTTTGTTTCTCATCATTGGATTTCTCAATCTTTAAACATACATTAATAGCATTACAGATGTGTTAAATTGTTAATTATTTATTATGCTATTTAAAAGACTATATGATCAAGTTCTCTTAAATATGATCAAGTTTAATTGAGTTACCCTTTTTAATGTTTTCGTATAAAGTTCAATTTCTTGGTCTTTTTCTGCAATTTCTCTAGTTAGACTTTCTACTTTCTCGGCCAACTCTGTGATTTCCTTCGGGCTCTTGAGATTCAAGTGACTTCTGAATTGCTCCAATGCCACGTTTTGCTCCTTGATCTTTTGTCTCAAAGATTGCATTTCCTCGATGCTTTCATTAGCCATGCTAATCATTAAAAATTAATTAATTACATTAATTAGTTAATTGGATAATTGTATATAAAGCTAAAAATGTTACTGCTCGCGAGAAGAATCGAGTTGTTTGAGTCTTCCCTCTGCAGTGATTCTCCAGCGATGAGCGTCGCTCCTGGCCGAGGTCAATTGCGAAGCCACGTTCCCCAACGTGTGTTGCAACTCGCTCACTTCTTCTTCCAGCTCGTTGATCCTCGTGAGCTGATCTTTGAAGGTTCCTTCTACGGTCAACGTGTCTTTCACTGGATGGCTCATAGTGCTCTTCATCCTTTAATTAAACAAAGTTTAGATTAAAGGAGTTTAGATTTTAAAAAGTTTGTCAAGACTTGTCAATTGGCTCCTAAAAAGAGTTTTACTTGGCAAATGCTTGTTGTTGTTGGTAAATTGTCAATTGAAGGGCTCGCATCTCTTGAATGTGTCGGTCGGTTGTTCCGGTCATTTCTGTTCGGAGTTCTGCCAAGAGATTTCGATATTGACTCACGTTTTCGTCTTTCCCCTTCATTCGCTCTTGTAAACTAGAAATGATTTCCTGTGCAACCTGCAATTATTCAAAAAAGATTTAATTTAAGGCACAGGCAGTACTTGACCTAATTGACTTCTTGATCTTGATTAAAATAATTTAATTTTTAATTTAATCATAGTATTTAGTAAAGTATTTTAAAATTTAAAATTCGTCAATTTTGGAAAAGTTATTTTTTGTTTTTAAGTGACCTGAAGAGCTTCTCTAACTTCATCATTGTGTTCCTTTGTTTCGGAACTGACCCTTTGGTTTGAGTTAGTCTTGAATAATTCCATTTCATTCATGACGCGGTTTTTGGCTTCGATTTCCCTCATTAGAGATTCAATTTGAAGTCTTTGCTTTTGAACGGACAATTCCAGGGATTCCTTTTCCGCACCCATTTCTCTCATTTCCTTTTCCCTGAGTTGCTCAAACTCCTCGGCCGACTCCCCTTCTGACACATCTGTTTGACTCCATTTGTCTTCCAATGGAATCTCAGTGGTTGACCTTTGAGGAACGTCGAGGCTTGAACTTGATTTGTATTTTTTCTCCAAATCACGAAGCCGCTTGAGTTCCTCTAAATTGACCGAGGACGAAGAGGATTTCCATGAGAGAATCTCACATTTGGCATCTTGAATGATTTTGAGAGTGTCCGAGGGTGCGTTGCCCATCCCGTCGATCATTTCAAACACTTTTTCAAATGTCACGCCTTTGAGTTTCATCGCTTCCAATGTTAGGAATTCATTTTGAGACGGCGATTGATAAGGGATTCTCTCTGAAGATGAGCTTTTCATTGGAGGCATTTGAGTTTCTGTTCTTTCAATTCCATCGCTTGGCATCAAATCCATCATTTTCTCTTCTAAATAATGGATTTTGCTCTTGGCTTCAATAAGTTCTTCTCTTAATTTACGTTCTTCGTGTCTGTTAAATGGTAATTGTTAATGTTTAATTGTAATTTGTTAATTTTACGAAGATTTCGAAATGGGTTAATTGAGAAAATCTTAATTTCATTTCTCTTAATTTCTCCCTTTCGAAAGCTCCGATCATTATTATATTATAAATATTTAATATTAAAAATGGAATCTAACAAATTAGTTTATTGAAAAACATTGGAAATTATTTATGAATTTATATATGAATTTTTAAGGAATTTCTACCTGACAAGATGTAAATCTTCTCTTAATTGTGAGTTCTTTCCTTCCAAATTGCAAACTTTTAAGTGGAAGCTCGTGATTGAATGAGGATAATGTATTAAACCGCGTGAGGACATTTCTCTCAATAAGTTCTCCAGTGTGGGAGATTGAATAGAAATCTCTGTGGCTCCGTTTTCTAAATTATTAATTTATTTTATAAATTTTAATCAGTAAATTTATTTTAATCAGTTAGGTCTTTCATTGATTGATTTAAGATTAATTGTTTTTCAAGAACGGAAGTGCAAAAAAAAACTTTCTCCATTGAGAATTTCCCACCTGTCACTTGGTGAATTGAATCCAATATTTCCTGTAAGCCTTTTCTCAGCTCCGTGTTTTCGTCTAAGATCATAATGTATCTTTCTCGCCATTCTTCCGTATTTTCCCCCGATTTTGGCTCGCCCGTGTCAACTTCCCCTCTGCTCCTTCTTTTGGCATGGGGACTTGTACTTCTTTCCTCAACCCCATTCACCTGTTTCTTCAAGAAATAGTTTTTGGATTTGAGCTGCGTGATTTCCTCGTCTTTCTGGGCAATTTGAGTTTTGAGCAAACTCAATTGGCTCTTTTTCTGCTTTACGAACTTCTTCGTCTCACTCGCTAAATCCACGTTGGCCGCCACGCCGAGTTTCTTCCGCATCATTTCGTTCT
Organism: Neelides sp. FZ-2019; assembly: GCA_009869795.1. Lineage (NCBI taxonomy): Eukaryota > Metazoa > Arthropoda > Collembola > Neelipleona > Neelidae > Neelides > Neelides sp. FZ-2019. The sequence goes on along the minus strand of VJMY01000555.1, from coordinate 35,078 downwards.
CATCCAACAGATCGTTCTTTTGCATTTGGAGATCGTTGATTTCCCTCGTGACGCGTTCGACTTGGTTGTTCCGCACTTGCAGTTGGTTCTTCAGATCTTTGATTTCTCCAATGGCCGAAGATAGGCCATATTCCCCTGATGTGAATGCGTTGAGACGCGCTTTGAGGGAAATGACTTCCTTCGATTTTTCTTCAGCTTCTTTTTCGCAGTTTTTGCTGATTTGCTTCTCTTTCTCGCTCGTCTCTTCGGCTCTTTTGAGTTTTCCTTTCAGGGCAGCGATGAGTTTCTCAGTGGCCGTCGTGTCTTGACCCAACTTTAATTTCTCTTGCAACTTTTTCATCACATTCACATTCGACTCGATTTCCTCTGTGGCTTGTGAGAGCTTTTTGTTCAACTTTTCGATTTGACGTTCCCGTTCCACGAGTTCCTATTAAGTTGAGATTTTAACGAAATTATTTAAATATACTATTTAACTATCAAGTCTAACTCGGTCTTTCATCAAATGAACCTAAATGTACTTTCAATTCAATTTAATATAATATCATTTTTATTTCTTAAATTGAAAAGAATTTAATGGTCAATTTACAATTCCCATTTGTTTCATTGAATGTCTATCAGAGTCCATGCTTGAATTTGGCATTTCTAATAAAAGTGAATTGATTTGTTCTTGTAGTTTTTCAATTTCGTTGTCTTTTTCAACCATCATTTTCTATATGATTTTAAATACACGTTTAATATTAACAATATTAATGCATATTGTACAAAATATATTGTATGAGTAATGTATTTGGTATCTATGTATCTATATAAAATATGAAAATTATTAAAACAAACTTTCCAAATCTCCACTCTTATGTCAACGGCACTTGATAAATTATCCAAATATTTATCATTTCGCTCTTTGAACTCGGAAGCATCCTTTTGTTTGATTTTCAAAATCTGACATTCCTTTTCGAGCTCATTCACTTGCGACTCTTTCATGTCGAGCTGATCTCTCAATTGAATTTGACTAGTCGAGAGGAATTCAATCTGCTTCGTTGCATCTTCGAGGGAATCTTTCAAGTCTTTCAACTTATCCTTCAATAGCGTATTTTCCTCTTCGAAGCTCTAAAATTTATTTATCATTAAAAATAATCACGAGAGTACTATCAAGTTATTCATTAATTCCAATTAATTGTCAATTTGAATATTTTTAATTAAAAACATTAATCATATTTAATCATTTAATTAAACTTACTTCAATGTCCAACAGAAGTTGGTTAATTTCATCATTTTTGCTCCTTATGGCCTCATCTTGTGAATTGAGCAGCGTCTGTTTGTCCTCCTCGTTTTCTCTCCTTTCCTTATTGGCCAACTCGGCGTATTTCCCCTTGATCTCTTCAAAAGACTTTTTGTACTCTTGTGCTTCTTCCTTGATGTCTTCGATTTCCCTCCGCATTTCATATTTCTCCCTCTCGAGTCTCTTGAGTCTTTCCTGCTTTTGCTCGTTGTCTTCCTTCTCGTCCTCGAGTTCGCGGTCGCGTCGGGTCAAGTCTTTTTCAAGTCTGGAGATTTCCCTTCTCAAGTCGGCGATCTCGACGTCGTCTCTCGACCCGCGTGTTTCTCTGTTTCTCATCCTATCACGTGACTTGGCGTCTCTTTCCTCATCTCTACCTTTTTCTCTGGTCCTCTCCCTGACTTCCTCTTCTTCCTCTGTGTCTTTGTCTCGGTCTTTCTCCCTCGTGTCTCGGTCTCTCTCCCTGGTCTTGTCTCGGGGTTTGTCCCGTTGTTTATTCTGCTTTCTCCTGCGCTCCACGTTCCTTTCCGAATCCATGACTATTGATCAACTAATTTGCTTATTCATTAGAAATTTAGAAAAATGTGTAAAAATGTCTAGGAATGGAGTCGGCTGAGATGAATGATGTGGGGTGTATTGTTGTGTATGAGAGTTTCTTGACATGAGTCAGAGTTTATTGATTGGCATGATTGTTTACTAAACATTGCATTGTCATGTCATGGATACAGACCGCATGGCTCCTCTGGTTCATTTATCCCTCTTGCTACTAGCACAAGCATGTGGAACGACAACTTGTTAACTTATATTACTTGTAAAAATTAAATTATACATACAAATCAATATTTATAGTAAACAACGCATGGCATAATTACTCGACATTTGGGTGAATGCTTATGAAATATTAACATTCTCCAGACTATGATCCCTTCCTATAGGCTATAGAAGAATGTGAGGTGTAGTGAGAGGCGAGTGAGACACAAAGAACAGGTTTTGCAGACTTTTGCACAAGTTTGTACTGTGATGGTTGGTGGCTGGACCATTGGGTAGATCACCAAATGGTCCACGGACCATGGTGAGGAGATAGGAGTTACAGGAGGGTTTGGACAAACAAGTGAGTGGGCGACTGAAAGAAGCGAGTGGATAAACCCTTCAAATGACATTGTCCCCTGGCTCCGCCGATAAATACTTGTATTTTAAACTGGGAGTTTATTAGACAATTACGCAAGGGAAACTGAGTGGATTTTAATTACAATTATAACCGCCTTCGTCGTAATGAGGAAAGTGAGAGATCGCGGAGCCAATATTAGTTAGGACTCTCGTCTTTAAAGACTCGTAGTCAATTACGCATTCTTAAATCTCAAGTCCAATGTGAAAAGGTCTGGAAATTGAACAAAAGAACTTTTAATTTCATTTTATACGGGAAAATGAGTAGCTGCTTTCAAGGGGATCGTCAACTCCAGAATGTCATTCTTCTCAGCATTTCCTTCATGTTCATCTTCACTGCCTTCCAAACGATGGGAAATATTGAGGTACTTCATTCCATTCGTTTTAATTTAAAGTTTTTAATTTAAATATGATAGTTATTATAATTCTTAGATCATTAGGTTCTAAAAGAATAAATAATAAAATTTTTCATTGTGGATTAATTTGATTGTTCAATTTATAGGAGACGATTTTATCTAGTATAAGAAAGGACGATCCGAATTTTAAAGGTATTTTGATATTCAATTATTTAAGTGTGGAATTACTTCTTGGACTTTTAATGAGAAAACTTCATTAATTTAAAGGTGATGGTTATACTTCTCTTGCTGTGATTTACTCCGTGTTTGCGGCTGCTACTTGGCTCTCGCCCTCCGTCGTCGTCCTTCTCAATGCAAAACTAACGATGATCATCGGAGGGGTCATCTACAGTCTCTTCATTGCTAGTTTTCTTTATCCGCATACTTGGATGCTGTATGGGATCTCGGGTGTTCTGGGCTTTGGAGCTGCCATTCTATGGACAGCCCAAGGAAATTATTTAACGCAATCATCAAATCAGCAGACAATATCGAGGAATTCTGGGATTTTTTGGGCAATTCTACAATGCAGGTATTTATTCATGATTAACGATTATCATTATCACACAAAAAGTATCTTAGCACATACATTTCATGACTCAGAAGTTAACGGACAGCGAAAATAATATGAATGTTGTTTTCAGCATGTTCCTCGGAAATTCTTTTGTATTTTGGCAATTTGAAGGGAAAAGCGAGGGAATTGACAGCGACACTCGGACACTGGTGTTTTCTGTGTTAACTGGAGTTTCACTTGTTGGAGTTGTCTGTCTTCTTTTGCTCCGAACCCCTGTAGAGTAAGTGATCAAAGTGAAATTATCCATTTGGTAGTAGCTTTTTTCATATGGCAGTTATTTAATCATGTAATAATTTTAGTATAAAATTTTATTTTTATTAGTTTTATTACAGAAGACATTTTAATTCTCATTGCAAAAATTTCTTATTGATTTCAGAATTGTAGACAATGAAGACTCCGAGACTTTAATTTCCGTTCCTTCGAATCGACTTGGTGATGCGACTTCGATCTTCTCGAGTTCTCTCAAGCTTTTTCAAAAGAAGGAGATGCTCCTCCTCTCCTTCACCTTCTTCTACACTGGGATGGAATTGAGCTTTTTTAGCGGAGTGTATTCCGCTACCATCGGATTTACAGACGGGTTGGGCAAGGAAGCCAAGAGACTCGTTGGCCTTTGTGGAATCCTCGTTGGAGCCGGCGAAGTTCTGGGCGGGGCTCTTTTCGGCATTTTGGGCACAAGGACGGTGAAACAAGGGAGAGATCCGATTGTCCTACTGGGATTCCTTTCACACATCATCACCTTCTTCCTCATCTATCTCAACATTCCGAATAATGCCCCGTTTGGGATAACGACTGACCATGCATTTATAAACCCACCGTCTGCAACAATTGCCATGATATGCGCTTTCTTTCTTGGTAATTTTTAATTATACTTCAATATACTTTGTAAATAATATATTCATAGTTCATAAAAATTCTTATGAGATTGGATGATTTATTTTTTATTATAATTATATTCGATATTGAAAGATTTATGAAATAGATTAGTATTGTCTGTTGAATGATTTTTATATTATATAGGATTCGGAGATTCTTGCTACAACACACAGCTTTATTCCATCATTGGAGGAATTTTCTCTGAAGTCTCTGTTTCAGCGTTTGCTCTTTTTAAATTCACACAATCACTTGCAGCTGCAGCGTCTTTCTTCTACAGCTCTCAATTTGATTTGCACATTCAGCTTCTTCTTTTATCCAGTTTCTGCTTGATCGGAACTTTGACCTTCGTGTACGTCGAATGGGTCTACGGCAAAGTTCAAACCAATTCCATTGAGGAGGGGAGGGGTGAAGATGAAGTCATTAATGAAGTCATTAACTAAACAATTTTATATTTATATTCTCAAATAATGGATCTAATAAATGTTCAGTGATAATATTTTAGATATTCGTTTTTCTAGCATACATGCATCATTTGCACATGCACGCATGCATTATTTAAATATATTCATTTTAAATTCATATTAAGATATTTTAAATTCATATTATTATATTATTTAATTAAGTCAATTACTGGTAAATTATAAATATAAATGCCATAATTGCGTAAAATGACATGTAATATTGAATAGTCCTGAGAGTGAAAAAGTTTAATTTTATGAGGATGCTAAATAAATAAACCTAAATAAATAAACCTTTGCTAAATGATTGAATCGTTAAGTTTAATGAGTTTATACAAGGTTATTATTACACGTAAATATAAAAAGGAATATGATGATTATAGTGAATTCAAAGGACTATTCTATGCTTCTGTATATATTTTTGTCTGGCTGCAGCGATCATGATCCTTTTCCGCTCTTGAAATGAAACCATCCGAACTTGGGCAGACTTGGGGAAGGTGGAAGGCGGCGAAGGGTCGGAAGCATTTTGCTGAAGAAACGCCACGGTCCGCTCAACTGACTTTGTTCGTTCAAGAGAGGCGAGAATGACCTCAGGGGAAACTTGGAAGGTCAGTTGTTGTTGGACACTCCGCGTCATCACGGCCAAACTCGGAGGCCGGAAGAGGAACTTCTTCACAAGTTCGGATTTGTCTGACACTTTAAACTTGGTTGGGGTCAAGCCAAGGTCTTCGGCAATTGATTGTTGAGATTCCCTTTTCCATTCCCCCTCAGTTTTTGCTATTTGAATTGGTAAGAACCTGGGATTGAATTAACATTTAATTTAACTAAAACCGTTATTTATTTTTATTTAATTTCAACAAATCTGAGAGATTTAATTGAAAATATTGTGAGTTGACTTGCCTTAAAGTAAAATGAGTATATGGAAGAAAGAGCATTGCGAGTATTTCCTTAAATAAAGAGTCAGGAATTGCATTTGAGTTTAAGAGAATTCTGGAGACTTTGAGTGACACAGGTTGAATGGTAAATCCTTCGGGAATTTCCATCGCGCTGAAGTCAAGAAGCCCTTTTTCTCCATTGGTGGAAGTTCCTTCAGGGAAGAGAATGATCGGGTTTTCACAAGCAGTAATTTCTTCGCTTTCAAGGTTCACTTCTCCTTCGACAACTCGAAGGGCCAAGGACTTTCCAAGAAACTTCAGAATCTTTGATTGCTATTCAATGACAATTAATCAATTTAATTTAGTGATTGTCATAATACATGGATTTGTGATTGTGACTAATTGTAAGTTAGGATTAAGCACTTAGGAATTGTAACATTTAAAATTGCTTTTAATGTAATTAATGCTTTTCTTACTATATTTTTAACGACGATGACCCCGCTTGATACCAAATGAAGAGCAAGATGATCAAATTGAGTAATGTGATTTGCAACAATGATTTTCCCCAAAGGATGAGGATCTCCTTCTACCTTTATTTTCAATCCTAGGATCGTGGCCATAAACCGAAGGCATTTCCTATAAATCAATAAATCAATTGTCTATAGGTATAATCACACTTAATCTTAAATACTCATTTAAGAAAAATGTTAATTAATTTATAGATTATCCTATACTTACAGTCTGAACTTTGAAGGTGGTAAGACTAATGCCATGAGAAGATATTGAAGTGATATAAAAGACCGGACAACAAAAATTATCAGCCCAAATGGTACGTAAAGGCACAAGTAGAAAATGTTTATGTCTTCTTCTTTGAACCTATAATTAAACAAAAAACAATGAGCAATTGAGTTATTCATGAGATGTGTTTAGCCAAATTGAATCTTAATTTTACTTACCATGATTTATTGAACAATTGTTCAATAGGTATATTTAATTTATCAGTGCTTTCAGTCATGATTGAATATTTAATCCGACTTGTGTTAGAGACTTTCCCGTTTTCGATGAAAGTTTCCCCTGAAATTAAAGTAATACTCAAATTAGTAAATATGCATGAAATCATAGTTAATACCCATTCTTTAAGTTAATCCTCAAATCATTAGTTAAATGGAAAATATGTACAAAATCAAGTAAATAATTGCAATTTAATATAATGGGCCACATTAAAACGAAAAGAAAAATATCATCTGCAAAATCCTCAATAGCTAAATTGGTCTGTATATATTCAGAAATTTAATCATTACGTGCCTTATTGTCTCTTATTTATTTTGTATATACTCGTTCGTAATTAAATGGGAGTTTCCATTTTTCAATTGGACAAAGAGATGTTGGAACTAATCTGGGGTTTAAATAGATGTTTGGATCCTAATTTAAAGTTTGCAAACTCAATCTCTGCAGAAGATATGAGTGGAAGAAAAGGAGGAATAAATGAAAAACACCTTGATTGAGCCTTGAGCCTTCAACACTTTTACAATACCTATTTATTCAATGCAATGTTATATAATTCTTCATCTGGCTTTTCCCCCGCTAGAAATCGCTTTTGCAGGTTCACTTATTCCCCCAAGTTTATGCGAAAGTCTCAACTCGAACGTCAAGCAGGCGAATGCCAAATGAAAAGATGGTCAGGGCCAACAAGTCGTTTAGTTTATTTATTTTCGACATAGATTTACAAGATGCACCTGTATTTTTTCAATATTCACAATCAAGTCTAGCTCGTGTAATAAAGAGATGAGAAAATGCTAAATAATCTTAAATGTAATACTTGGATTTTTATGCATTAGAATGATGTCATTTTATCAGTTTAGGAAAGTATTTTTTATTTCTCACAACATCCGATTTTACCTAAATTCAATACATTATGTAAATGATGTTAGAGGTTCCAATCACACTCATACTAAATAAACAACATGGAAAATAATACTTATAATATTTTTAAAAATAATACAAGTCGTTGTAAACTTACTATAAAACAGACATAACTGTATAAACAACATCAAAGAAATATTATACCTAATATAAAATAATGTTTATCTGCATTAAATAATGTGTGAACAACCACCAGTGTGTAGAGTACCTACAAAATATAAAAAAGAGAATCAAATAGTCAAAAGCGACAATTCTCAGCAGTTTGTTTCATTAATTCATTACAAAAATGTACAAAAAGAAGAAAGAGATGTGAATGAGGACTCGAAACTCCATGAATTCCATTTGGAAGAACACAAGAATTCCTCCACGATCGAGTGGGAAAATCCACATGTCGTGTGGAAGAAACTCCTTGCATTGAAACAGCTCATTTACAATACATTTTTATAACATACATTATATTTAAAAAATATGCTTATAATCCATATAAAAATCGCTTATTGTCTGTCAACTTGTCACATATCTATTAGAGGCTGAGTGGGACATCATCATATTTGAATAGCAGGCTAATAATTTCATCAGGTCTAATGACATAAAACAGAGAAAGTGGATTCCTTGTGGGGGAAGTCAGCGGGAAGTATTGGGAAGAATGGCCCATGTCAGGAACCAACAATTCCCTATTTACCTCTCTGGCCAATGAGTATGTTATTGAGTAAATGAGAACGGGACTCAGAGCCACGTCGGTTGGTGGAGGAGGAGAGTGACAGCTATGAATGGGCCTTAATTGCTCCGAGGAACCAAGGTGAAGGATTTATATAGGGAAGGATGGAATGTGGCGACGGAATCGAGGGCAACTTTATTTATAATGCTCTGAGCTGGGGGATGGAGATATAGAATTAAGAGAATTTGATACGAAGTATATTTGATAAACCGAACATCATACTTTCGTCTCTCGACATTCGACTGCTCTGACCCACTTCCACACCCTCTTATTACGAACAACCAAATACTACAATGGCATCGTACTTATAATGTACTCATTAATACACGAACATTAATTTTACTTATATTACGAAGAGTTAAGTCAACCAAAGCCCAAACAAACACTGGGGCTTACGCTACTATGTATGCTGAGGAGTAAACTAACATTAAGTATAAAATTCTAATTGAATTCCTTAAATTTGATTAAATCCTAGATAATTATCTTTAATTTCATACAAATTACACAATTAAACAAGAAGCTTTTAGCATTTCTTAATATTAGTATAGAAACAGACACTCCGAGCAATGGATAACACTTTACAAACAATCCTATTTAGTAAACAACAAGTAATAAATGGTATAGTATTTACACAGACACGTAAAGATTTACTATAAATAATCAGGGATCCTCAACTACAAATGATATTTATGAATTTGTATACGAATATATTGTATACGCGAATGAATTGAAACTGCAATTCATTTTTTATAAAATATATTTAACTTTATAAACTGTCAAGTCAAAGAAGAACATCTGCATGATTTACGCTCATTTAAATATCTTATTTATGCATTTCACCAACAAAAAAGCCCAAGTTGTGGATTTTGCATTTTTGTAATGAAATAAAGTAAGTAGGTAGATGTGGTATAAAAGATTGATAATATGTAACAATTGAAAAAATAAGATGATTTGTCATTTTCTATTCTCACATTACAATGATACGATATTATATTATATTATATATTATTTGAAGTTAAATACTTATTTATGCTGTTACTCGTAAATTATAAAAACGCACTTAAGGATGACGCATTTACATGTTTGTTTGCATTAAACATTGGTATTCAAATTCACTTGAATATTTTGACAACAGAAGCCTACATGAGAGAAACTGTAATTCAGCAAGCTAATTTCGCTCTGAATGAGATTGAAGTCAATGAAGCAGCACGAGACACGTTCGCATCTTCTCATCACATCCACCTGATCCATACCACACACAGGATCTTAAACATTTCCCACATTTCCATCTATGCTTTAGTTAAAGTATACAAAATATGGTTTGCAAACTGAACTTGAACGTAGATAATCATATGTTGAATTTCTTGAATAAATAGTTTTTCGCATGGATGAAGTTTGACAAATAAAAGGACGAAAACAAAAGGAAAATATGATTTTGTATCTTCATATTTTGGTTCACCAACAATTCATTAAATTAGGATCTCTATCTGGATTTTTATCCTTGTTAATGAGAGAGATATAGCCTTTTATAAATGCGTCCGAAGCGAGCGAGAAAATGATGACAAATGGCAGCTGAGCTCATTTGCTGGGCGTAATTTAGAAATGGTAAAAATAAAAATAATCTTTGTAACACATCTTCACTAAGTCTTTTTTAAGGTCAATTAGAAACTTCTAATTTTCACGTGCTCGAATTTTTGATATACTCTGGATTCTCGAACCCAGAGGCAAACACGGAGGATTTAATGTGAATTGAGCGAACGCGGACGAAGAGAAAGGCCGCGACGAGCGTCGCAATGACGAGGAGCAGAAGAAGCGTCACCAAGCCCCAGACGAACGATGCCACCGACATGCACACGCCGTCCAGCTCGCTCCGGTTGCTGCTCTCGATCACGACAGAGTCGGACGAGTTGGAATTGCCGCCTAAGCTAAACGCAACGTCTCCGGGAGCCACAACCTGTGTACGAAAATATTCAAAATATTTTAATTAAACATTAAACAAATATTACTTAAATGAGTAGTAATACTTATTGTTAGTATCAATAATATTTACAAAAGGTGATTCATATGATTTAGCCAATTCTCCCTTCCCTTGCCTCTCCTATTGCTCCATAAACCTTAACGCCGTTCTTTTCATTTAAGAGTAAAAAGTATAAAATAAAACTAATTAATAATTCATTTTACTTTATCCTTCAGTGTCCTAAATGTGTAGTGGCATTAGGGTTTATGAGACAGGAGAGCCAAGGGAAGGAAGAATCGGCCAAATCCTATAAATCGCCTATTGTAGTATAAAGTACTTAGTAGGGAGTAGTTGAATTACTAATTAGTAATTATGATTAATACTTTCAACAAATGAGAAAAATAAAAATTTCAAAGAAAGGGTTTAAAAAATCCAAAGTAGTTGGAGTTTGAATTCAATTAAGAGTAAAATCATTTCCCAACACGTGTACTCAAAACCTCCATTAAGCCCTGATTATTAGAGAAGTAAATAAAGGAAGAATCAAGGTGTATATAAGTTGGAGGAAGTCACGGTCGAAAGCCCTTTGGAAAAGCGAGTGAATGAAAGGAGTTCTTGTGACCTGAATGACTCGCGTCGTCTCCACATCAGTCATTTCCTGTGCTTCTCTCTTGTACACGTGGGAGACGTGGAGGAAGATGTCTTTGGTGGCGCGCTTTTCGCGCTTCTCCGCTGGCCCTTCGTTCTTATCGAAGTCGACGGAGCGCGGGCGGCCGCCGAGGGCGGTGAACAACGACTCCTGCTCCTCCTCCTCCTCGTCGTCGTCCTCGTGGAGGAGCCCCTCCCTCTTCACGCTCGAGTACCCGCTCTGGGCCATCTGGGGGGGAAGGGGCGGGAGCGGCGGGAGCATGATATGGCTCGGCTGGGACGGATGCGAGATCGGGACGGGGATCAGCTGCGGCTTGTTGTACCCGTTGTGACCCTTGACCTCCATGGGCTTCCCTGGCGGGGGAACTCGATCCTTCTCACCCGAACTCGCCCGTGACGGCGGCGACGCGATCGTCTCTTTATTCTCCGAGTAGGCCCCTTGAGGAATTCGCGGATCTAAAAAGGAAAGAACCATCAACCTCCATTGCTTAATCAGATTAACCACTTAAGTCCCATTGTCTCCTATCTCAACTATATATGTATAGCCATGTTTAAACTAAAACTACAGCCAGGTTCATAAGCTTCTAAGCAACTTCCAAATATTGCGGATTCGACAATTGTGAAATCACATTGTCATAAGTCACATTAAGTAAATTTAATTTCTCTCTTTATGAAATTGGGAATGAGTAGAAAGAAAATTGAGAGACGAGTGAGATGACAACTCATTTCATTGTTCTTCAACTCACAGTTTAAGTGTTTAAGAACAACTTGAATTGAGTTCAATGTCCAAAATTGAGTTTTGGCTTATACCTGGTACTGGATGGGATCCTTGTGGTAAAAGTCCCGGTGGTCCATAAGGCTCCTCTCCGTTGCATTTCGGCTCTGGACATTGGAACCGACAGACTTGGATGACGCATTGGAAGTGAACGTTCATGGAGTCGGGGAACTTGAAGGCTTGGAAGTAGGCGTAGGACACGACGGAAGCGGAAGCCCCAAAGTTCTTGATTTTGTGGAATCTCGACATGATCTTCGGACGCGTCACACACCCGTATTGATCAACGAGTTGGATCGGGGCACGTTTGCCGTCGTGGGCCACGCAGTTCCTCACCAGCATGTCGAACTTGTTCTCATCGTCTTTGATGGCCAGCACCATGGTCATCGTCTGGCCAATCTTCACGATGCCGGATACTTCAGAAGCCCACGGCCCTTTCCCAACCTACAATCCCAAATACAATATTACACTTATATCTCCCAACATCTCTTAAAGGAGCATATTTTATACAGATAGAGATGCTTTAGCATATTTATTTATATGAATGATGTTTAACTCCTGTCATCCTCATTTATCATTCATAATAAACGTTCCGGCTTGTAAATTAAAACAACTGGGCATTCAATCATTTGATAGGTTTTGTTCCTTTGATTCCGATGCTTCCATTTGATGCAGAATAAGTCTCCATGAAATCAGCTCAAGTTTAATTACCTTGTTCTCACAGCCGAGTCAATGCGATGGAGATGGCAAATGAGGATTCGCTTAAAATCCCCAATTGAGAATGAAAAATGAAAAAATAAATGTAAGCTGAAAAAGGCAATATTTCCAGAGCGTGAAAGGCAAGTTACATACTGAGATTATGTAAATAGAGATGATTAATGTAGGAAAAAGCGATGGTTCCTAATTCTAAATATGTGATTAAAGATGATGAGGAAGTAGGGTGGGCGTAAGAGGGTAAATGGGCCATTGTTACAACCAGACTCGTTTCGTAAGGCCTTGCACTCATCCTCATCTGGCTGAGATCTCAAGGGAGTGGAGCAGTGGAAAACACACATCCTCCAATACAGAGAAGAAGAAGTTCATCAAGTTCCCGGACTATTTCACTCCGAGACTCCAGAAGAAGTAGAGTGAAACGTGAGTGCTTTTTCCCACTTACCCACACCACAGCTAAACTATTGGGATAAATTCGCCATTCCCTTGCTATAGATACTATAGACATGATGGGATGAGTAGGAGTCTGGTATGAGCAAGGATTATGATATAACAATATGAGTCCATTACGAGCAATTACAACAAGAGCTTATTACTTTTCTGACTTTTCTCCTCTATCAGTTATGGGTCAGGCAGGAGCAATTATTCAACCAATTTAGTCTCGTTTCTTAATCATGAGCTCAATCTCTCTTTTTAACTCCATTCATCTCCTCCACTCTTCCTTGGATAATGATGAGTTTAATGAGAGGGGAAGAAAAACAATACTTTTTTATTGGTGGAAATTGATGGGGGGAAAAGAGAAATTGGATTTAATGGGATTCTTTGGGATTCTTTGGGATTTTAATGTTCGTAACGAGAGATGATGCTCAATTTATTTATTATGAATAGAAACGGGATCATTACAGGAAAGTGAGGAAATTGAGCGTTTTTCCATTGAAGACCAATGTCCAAGAGTCTTATTGTATAAACTTTCAGAACTCTTTTGTTCTCACGGTATATGATAATATAAAAAAGAAGAGGGAAAAATGAATATTTTTATGAGTGGGTTTCGCAAAAGGGACGAGCTTTCTATATAGTAAAAAAAATTCAAATAACTTTCTTGAAAGCTCCGAATCATTTGAGAGGATGACGACCGTGTAAAATTGGATCAAGAGCACTTGAATAGAATAGGTCCTTTTTGAGAAATAGTGAATATATAATGACAGGATAATGAAATAATCTCATGAGAGTGAAACTCAAAATTGCTCTTTAGTGCATTTGAAAAAACACTTGTAATGCCAAGAATGCTGGTGGTTTACTTATTGTGATTTTGGATATTATTGCGCCTATTATAAGAATAGTTAAATCCAAATGGTCATGTTCTTGAATTTATGGTCGAGTGAATAAGAGGGACTTGAACTTACTTGAATTTGCATCCAACATTGTAAATTGTCTCCGAGAAAGTTTGCGGTGACGGCGTGGAGCATGTCGACTTGGAATGGACGGAAGGTCACGGACTTCTCGTAGAAGTCGTACCAAGTGCAGCGGAGTTTCCTCGCCTGGTCCCACACTTCCTGGACGAGGGCGTCGTACTGGATGATGATGGTGTTTTCAACGAAGGTTCCAGACGGGGCTGGGCCGTAGACACCATTGTTGTTGGCAGAAGAGGTCATGCCGCAGGCGTTGAGGTAGATGTCAAAGGTCGCACTGAGATGCCCTGAGCCGGGGGCCAAGTGGACACAGCTGGGGTCAGAGTAGTGACCCTTGGAGAAGATCATGCCGTAGAAGGGTCGGTCGAACTCGATGTTCACTCGCATGTGGGACTTTTCACATTGGACTTGGAGAACTTTGATCTGCGGCATGTCGACGGTGGACGAGGCGGCCGGCCACGCGTCCTCGGACTGACCCGCTGAAGGACCGAAGCCCGGCGGTGGCGGACCACCGAAGCCGGCTGGAGGACCGTAGGGAATTGGCGAATGGCCGATTCGCTGCTCGGCCGCCATTGCGATTTGATCGGGGATGTTGTTGGGAGAAGTCAAACTGTTCTTGTCTGATGAAACAATCTGGAAGGAAAAGACCGGCCTTGTTATTTAATTCTATATTACTTTTATGACTTAAGATCAACTGGCAAACTAAGTAAAACTACTAAAATCCCTTTTAATTTAATTTAATAATAAAAATTCATTCAACTTATTTAAAATCATTAATGTCGTAAATAGCGAAAAAACTAAGTCGTAATTATAAGTGATATTTCATTGAACTAAAGTTAATGATAAAGCTTTAGAAAACATATAATTTATCTCAAGTTGCAAGTAATTTTGTCAAGGAGCTTAGCCGATTTTTATATACAATGAGGCATTAAAAGTTCAAAATATAATAATTTTTATGCTCTCGTAAACATTTAATTGTCCCTTTGTGAGTTCAACCCAACACGTGCTTGTGTGTCTCTGCCAATTTTTTCAAGGTGTAAAAAGACAACATGAACTTCCTCATCATTTAAAAAAGAGCATTAAAGTAAGTCATGAACTAATGCGAATAATATTTAGCCATATGTGAGGGGCATAAGTAAAATTATAACAGTTTGGGATTGTGGGTCCTTGTAATTGTGGGTTAACTCATTCTTTATAGTCGGATAGGTGGGATTTAATAAAGTTGAGATCTTCTCGTTCCTCATTGTCTGTCTTCACCGCTTCACCCAATTCCCCAAGACATTCCTGAGAGATGAGCTGGGATTTAATGAAGCGTCTCGCCTTCGGCTCCGCCTCGACCTCCAGTCCAGGAAGTCTCGCAAACATAAAGTCTTTGCAAGCTACGCCTTCGTCTGCAAGTGTCACCTCAGTTGGAAGAACAATAAGCATCTGCCACACTCGGACTGATTATCTCATTATTTACTACTGTTCTGATTCGCGTCTATTCAACTATATGCAAAGCTCTTACACTCATTACGATGGACTTCTTCAAATAATTGATAATTGTATATAATGCATGTCTATGCAAGACATTCCTCCTGTCATTCCTCCTAATTATTTCTTGTCAATGTAAAAGTATTTTATTATTGATTACGCTTTTTACTATTAAGACTCCTTCAACTGACACACATAACAAGATCCTTGTATGGGCAAAAACACAGGCAAAATATTGAAAGCAATTTCAATATAACTTCTCAATTAAAATGAGCTTAATTACAACCATGAATGAACTTATCCTTAGCTAATACTAAATAAATACGTACTACTGTCGTTGTAATTTAGAACGACTTAGCGGTTAAGAAATGAAAAAAGTTTAATTACCTTTAAAATAGTGACTAGAAGGAAAATGTGGTAGAATGAGGGGAAGGAGGCTGATCTTCGCCTGTGGGAGAAATTCCCGAACTTTGAAAGACTCATACTGGCTGGCATTTTGGCAAATGGTCCTTTAGAGGTAACCTATTGAAAAAACATTAAATAATTAAATAAATATCAATAAATAAGAATCAATAATGCTCACATTACATTAGTACTAGAGTACATTGTAGTTTGTATTATTATACAAACAGAACAAGTGATCAAGTCATAATGAACTCAGGTTCAATTGAATCATCGATTTAATCTCAGCACATATGAGGAGTTCATGAATGTTCAAACTTCATTTGTATTCAATCAAACCGATCAAATCAATCAATTGCAACTGCGACCATCTCTATTCTCTATCCCGTTTGTATTTTAACCATAGGAAAGGAACGTGAGTAGTATGTATAATATTATATGGATCGTCGGGGAAAGTGATTGGGAAAGGTGGTGAACTTTAACACGAAAGTTCAAATTAGTAATTGAGATGCTTAACCTAGAGCTGAACTCTGTTATCTAAACAGTATCATTATGTCTCGTAAATGTGAATTCAATCATCCCCTCGTCCTGACCTTGGGCCATCCAAGCCGGTTCTGTATTTCAATTTGCTTCGTTTCTCTTCGTGTCCGTGTGTGGGTTGTGAGAAGCAGGCAAAGTCGTCGGTTCACTTTCCTTGTCACCAGCCTTTTCCTCCTTCACTTCCACAAACTTCCTACACTTTCTTCCAACTTGATTAGAATATTAAAAACGAGATTTTCCCCTAGCCTAATAAATACTAATAATAACAATAATAATACAAACGAGTTTATTATTCAAATGTCGTTGAATAAGGGTCGTCTGACTCAATAATCTTTCCACTTCACATAGCTAACTATAGTTAACTATAGGGCTACTGTTCACTATAGTCAATCGCAGCAAAATTGAACCCAAGTGAATGAAGAAGAGGAATCAACCGGGAGCTGTGTGTTGTCGGAGTATCGACAGGTGAGTGGGATTGGTGCTGGGAAACTCCGCCGGCACCCACTTGGATTATCAAGGGTTTCTTGGGGAGTTCTCGAGGCCTTAAATCAGCAAAGCAGAATGCCCTACATGTAAAATGTGGTGTGAAGTTGGGGAAGATGCGACGAGGGAAGGAATGGAGAGATGCAGAGGGAATTCCACACCTTCGCACACTTCCAACACTCCGCCTAGATAAGAAAATAGGTAGGAACCGTTAGTTGGCTAGTGTGTCAGCCCAAACCCCAGTCCAAATCCACCAACTTATTTCCACTTCCAATACACAGTCTTTCAAGTTCACTATCCTCGCACTCGCTCGAGAAGAGGCTATATATACTTAATGCCAACTTATTGTATTATTAGTACAGAGTTTGATATCAAGTACTTGAGGCTTTATACATTTGTACTCCTTGAAAGAAATGAGGAACGCGAGGAGCTGAACCGTGGCCCAACTACAGACTCACATCATTAACAACCACGAGGCTCAGGGCTCTCCACAAACGATGCTATTCAAAACCATCTCATTTTCATACCCTCGTTTAATTTCACTTTACCCATATACTTAATTAATTTACCATTCTTGTTATCCCGATTGGATTTATTCGAAGATTACAACTAATTCAAATTAGCTTTTTCTTCACATGAATAAAAAAATGTTTTAAAAAATATTTTAAATGATAATTTAAGTTTTAACACTTGCAGCAACATTAAATAGCCAATTGCGTAGTGTTAAATTAGTTTAGAACAATACTAGGTAGGTTAGTAAATAGGATTATAGTTTAGTTCAATACTAAATAGGATAATTTAGTTTAGTTCTAAATGGAATCATTTAGTTCAATTCTAAATAGAATAGTTTATTAACTTTAATATTGAAGTATAAAGAAAGCTTAGGATTTAAATTGAATTTAAATGCTTATTACTACGAATTTAATAATCGCATTGTCAAAGATGTTTAGAATTGTATTGAAAGTCGTGAATATTTATTAAGTGTTTGAATACAAGAGACTTTCAATTTTAATGTATATGAAATGCGTGTGAGTGTGTGTATTGTGTGTTCTTGAAGCGTAGTAGAAATTATTCTTGAATAAAGAGCAAGGAAATGTAAAAATTAGGCGTGTAGACTTCGTATCAGTGTGACATGCATCGCGGATTGCAAGTCCGTTCACGTAAGGAACTCTACATTTAGAAGGAACCTCATCTCACTACAACACCCAATATACATGAAGAATGGACATCCGGTAGAAAGTTATTTTTCTGCTATATCCCTTTTCCCATCATAATCGCCTTGGACCAGAACAACCCTTCACGTTCCTCCTAAGATCCCTAATAGACCATTGGCAAAGCAGAAAAGTAGAAATTCCCCACATCCATCACTCAAGACTCAAAATATAAATGATTTTTTTCATTGTTCTCTTTTTATGCTCCAAACACCTTGTATCCTTCCATTCATTCAGTTTTCTTTCTTTATTGAGCGTCTTTAGTAAACAAGAGCGAAATGGCAATAACAACAGAGAAAACCGCGATGATTAATTTAACCCTTTCTTACAACTCAATAACTCAATGCATGAAAATTCGCTTAAACCCGCCTGCCCATTTTCCTCCCATTCATTGAAACGTTTAATTCAATCTGAATTTCAATGAACTTTTGAAAGCTGAGCCCCGTTTTTCTCTTAATATCCTCCATGGCATTCCTCATCATAAGGGCAAGTGTTTAGAGAGAATCAACAGAGTAGAAGTAATAAATAAATAGCGAACATCTTACAAGTGCTGCATTTATGAACCCACTGCTACTTTCTACAAGGTAAATTACAAGCTGAGAGATCTACTTGAGGAAATCCGTGTTGAAAGGAGTCCGGGTCATATTAAAAAAGGCATTGAAGAATGTACTTTGAAAAATGTAAATAGGAATCTCATGACATGAAAATGAAGTCTATTTGCTCTTCTTGTTCTCCAAATGAACTCGCGTTGGACAATGGGCGAGTGAGTGTCGGTGGAGATGAGCAAACAGATCGGACGCGACGAAGATCCAATATACTTATTTAGTAGTTAGAACCTTCAGAGCTCCTAATCTTCTTTCAATAGCCGCCAAGTGTGGCAAATGAAGAATTAACTCCGCACAAAGGGAGGGAAGAGAATTCATGCACTTGCTGACACACATTCTCCTCTATCTCGGCCTATCTAAGAAAATCACTCCGCCATCTCCGTAATTAAACTATTAAATCGTGGAAAAACTTTCAAAAGCGAATAAATTAAAAGGAAAATCAGATAAAGGAAATTCATCTCTCCTTTATTTACAATCATGACAGAGATGACATATTTAAACGTCCACTTAGCTCGGCTTTAATGCATCCAACAGAAATTAAATTCAAGATTCGCTTTGTGATTTATCATCTTTTCCAAACCTTATCATTAAAGAAAAAGATTTTACGAATCTCATAAAAAATCATCTTACCAATAATATAATTAAATAATAAAAATAGGCATAGTGGAAAATGCCTAGCTATATACAAATTGCTACGATAATAACTATGCAATAACTCTGTTATAGTCAGTCAGTATTATATCTACATATTTTTACGTGTGGAATTAACTCCAATAAGCAAGTTAAACAACGAAGCGTAAATGGGAAATTCATTAACGTATTCCTTACAGGCCCTGTTTGCATTCCCATTGAAACATTAAGAAGATATATGGAAGAGAAATGAAATTTGAGCATTTTTACACCTTTGGTCCAAGTCGTCGAAAAGAGAGATTTAGGCTACATTTATTATAAGGGAGATGGGCTGTGAGAAGGAGCGATCACTCGAGGTGCTATTGTAAGCTAAGCCCAAGATTTATATAGCATTTGATACACGGAGTTTTAATGTTCAGCTCGGCTCATGAAGAGGAACCTTTGAGAAGAACTGGGTTAGAATCTCCTACATTATACGATACATCCTAAAGATGCTGAAGTGATGTATTACAATGCCATTGTAATATTCTATTTCATTCAATTACACCACAATGGGATTTGTATTGTAAATTGTATTGTAAATTTAGTTTATACGAAACTCTCTCCTCCACACTCAATCTCCCATTCTTTCCTCTTTTGCCTAAAACTCTGTTTTTTCTCTTTGACCTAGACAGAGACAACACACACACACGAAATGTATATTCCGAGAATAACGCACACGATTTCTTTTAACTTACTTCAACTTATTTACTCACCCCGAATAAAGGAAATTCCTCAAGTGAAGTCAATGAAAGCGAGCAACTTTTAATTGCACACTATTCAGAGCTCATTAATCAAACATTGCGAATCCCATTGTTAATTAATATTATTATAATTCCACAATTCAAATTAAGCTACCTATTACATTGAAATAATAAACAACTCTCCTTTACATTAAAATAGTAAATATGCAACTCTCATGATACAAAAATTACCAATGAAATCACTGAAAGTTCAAATCTCTTAATTTTGCTTAAAAGGAAAATGGGAAAGTCGCGAGCTTGACTTTGTAGAGACGTAAGAGCCTTGTATAGGCAATTACATAGGAATTCCACTAGGATCCTCGTAGAATGAAAGCGAATGATTCAATTTGAACCTGAGTTCTCAAAAAACCCGTGTGTCAACTTTCGTCTTCTTTAGGAAAAGGAGGCGAACCACTTTTAATTTTACTATTTATGTAAATAAATATCTTAAATTGACCGAACCTTGTAGGAGCAGACGAAGAGTCTCTGTGTTGACCAAGGGAGTCCTTCACGTGTGTGTTGACATTTGTTCCTTTGTTTTGACTTTTCACGTTTTGAGTTCCACGCGGGGCGAAGGGTTCGCTGCGAGTGAGTCCGGATATTTCTCTTATGGGGTAGTAAAGTAGGTAAGAGATTTTCCGTTATATATAAGCTTTAGTAGGACACAGCAGCGAAGGTATCTCGGTACACCCCTTCCCTCACCTTACTCCTTATGATGAGGATATTATTAAGGCAAGGTATCTCTTTATCTCTGAAGACAGTCATCTCTTAGAAAGCAGATTTCCCCTTAAGGAAACCCCCACGCCCCCTCAGCCTTTACTCTCATTTGAACTCGCATCTACGAACACAAGACTCATTACAACCTACGACAGTTACCGAAAAGTGCGAGGAGTAAATAAACTCACATCCTGCAAAACCCTCATTTGCATCCCATTCATTCCTGGGGAATTTTTTTTGCAAAATGACTGTTGCAAAAAATCTCTATTTTAATCATTTTCTCGTATAATTTATTAATGCAAATTCATGTGCAGGATGCATTGCTACCTTTACATGAAAGTTGTGTTCATTCACGTCTTTGTGCTTGAAGTTTCTACGGGATGAAATCCCCTCTTGACTATATTTACAAATTATGTCAACAAATGAATGATTTTCAAAATTTTCGGACCTGCCTTGGATGAATGGATTTATTTTAGCTTGGAAAGGAAATGAAAGATTGAAAATGTCAGGAAAGGATGCGTATTTACCATAATATCCTTGAGTCGTGGAATGAAATGTCAGTAATAAATGATGAATTAATGCATCTAATGAGGATTAAAATGTAGGGGAGTCGGTTTTGAAGTGGAAGTCGAAGTGGAGTTATAGTTCAAGTGGTTTCCACAAAGGGCAGAAAGGGAGAGAGGAGGCTGGAGAAGTGGAGTTGGGCGCATTCTTAATCACCGTTACTCCCATTCTCTCTCCATTTGAAAGGGAGTGCAAACCATGTCCAAGTTGGTCTTTGTAGGTAAGTAAGCTATTTCACCTTCCACAGAACTCCTCAACCAGGAAGGAGAACATCTCTCACAACGCCGTCCGATCCGAAATCCCCTCTCGTTTCAACTACAATCTCCCCAATAAATCAATCCATTTATGCAACGTCTCAATCACTCCTCCACCTGCTACGCGACCATCGAATCACTCTGATTCCCATCCAATGAAATTAAACTTAACCTCATTCAATCATATTTGATTTACAAAGACTTGCACCGACCGATGGAGTTCTAAAATGCCGGTAAATCAGGATTTACCAATTGAATGGGAAATCATGCTCAACTAATTCTTTGGAATTTTCTAGTGAAATTTTGAATTTTAGACTGTGGAAAATTTTAGATTTATATAGTACAATAATAAAAAACATTAAAATTAGTCATACAACTTATTATTTAAAATCCATTAAAACAAAATTATTTACAAATGTTCACAGTTTATTATAAATAATTGTAATTTACAAATTATGTAAGATAAATAATAACTATGTAAAATAAATTCAAATGATCTCATTTAAATTATAGATTATATTATCGAGCAATGGATTTTCCATTTCAAAGTGCAAAAGAGGATGGAAGATTGTTTAATTTTTATTGATTTAGCTTATTATGTGACAATGAGGATGCGACTATTGATGAAGTATTGAAAACGTCCATTAAAATGACAAGGTGAGTCATCAACTACAAATTGTCAATAATGTCAATACGTTAAGTAATGAACATGACGAGATAAAAAAGCACTTGTAGAGAGATTGTAATGTCATTGCCATTATTCATCATTATGGTATTAACAATAAATGAGTTCACAAGCTCTGTGCTTGGCAAACATTCTCAAGAGACTCAAGACATGTAAGACACTGGGATTGTCAACTGGGCAAATGGATGAGCGGCACTCAAGATTTATCAATAGGATGAACCGAGACTTTATGATGGTCAGAATCCCGATAGGAACTGGATGAACATAAAGTGAAGAATTTGACAGGTGGGGCAGGTACTGGAGGGAGACGAGCGTGGAGGATGTGAAGGGTTTGCGGCTGTAAAATGAACCTATAAATATTTGCATCCCTTCGCGGAGGGCCGCCGAAGGACAAAAGGTCTTTAAACGGCATAATCCCCGCCTGGTCCCTTAAGCCCTTAAGAGGAAACCCATTAAAGGCCCTCGTTGTCTCGACAAGGGACAGATTGGCCTACTTTCAACTCCGGATCTACACACAACGTCAAATACACACATAAATAAATGCAGAAAGTTAATGACGATGGAGTTGAACCATTAACATGGGAGATCTTCCCTATGTAATCATGTACGTAAGCAGGTGTTTTACTGCTGGCATTTCGTAAAGGTGTCTTACATAGAGATTAGACGTAGGTGCATATGAAGGTACTTGCATATTGGATTGTTGTAATTGGTAATTTTGTGGAAGGAGTGTAGCGGAGCAGAGACAATGGGTCCTTACATGTGTATCCGGTAGGTGTGTCGGGAAGTTTGGCGAAAGAGAAAGTCGGCCTGCAAAAAAGTTTGTGGGATTCATTATTTTTGATTTAGTCATCCCTCGTCCTTTCCCCTCTTGTTCACAAAGGTTGTTTTGCCAAGCCCGAGCGAGTCCCAATGAGAACCCGTTACACTCACAATCTCCGCAGTTTATGTGTCAAGGTTTTCTGGGAGAGCTACATATGCCAAGACACACGAAAATCACAAAATACCGCATTCTCTTTTTAATGTCCAACTTACACCTTTTGGTTAATTTAATATAAAGTATGGCACTGGCCAAAGGTAAGTATGCTTTACACTGGCCAAGAATTGGGAGAATTCCTCGTTTTCAGCCTATACTTAGCTATATACTTAATAACATAAAGGGGAAAATAAGTAATGATCACACGACTAATTGAGCTTATTTCACCCACATTAGACCTTTAAATGGAATCTTTGGCATAATGGTGAATTCATGTGTTCACCAATGAATGCCCACCTGTCTTTTCACATTAAACCCGGAATGATGGATGTCACTCTTGAAACTCTTGATTTGAACAGAGGGAGGAGACTTGCCATTTACACCATTGTGAAGATGCGATTTAAGAGAGTGGAAGTCAAAATCAATGACTCATGTCACATTAATGCTTCACATTCCTACTCAGTATGCTTCTATATTCATGGACAATGTTTACAATGATGCTCATGAGCGATGTACATGAATGACTTACATGAGTTATATGCATACATGGATGATGAATGGTTTTAAAGTAGAATTCCTCAATGAATTTGTTAAATCCCAAATGAGAGTTTACCACCTACGCGGATGTTCGCGTCTCCTTCTTCCCCCAATTCTCCACTTCATCAGTAATTTTCAATTGATGTGTTTTTTGAATTGATGCGTTGTGAGGGCAAAGCCGCATGGAAAATCCATTGAGATCTCCTTTAAATGAGTATCATTAAGAAGTTGCCTTAAATAGATTTATGGCCACTCCAATTACGATATTGTTTTATTCTTCAACTTCCATTGTTCCTTTCCTAAACTTTTCTAATCCTCCACTCCCAATGTTCCAATGGGCTTTTGAGGTTGACGCAAATGAAAATTAGTTCATTTCTGCCGTGGGCTTGGATGGAGGTGAACCGTGGAAAATTAAAATTCAATAAGATGACCGATGAGTCTCAAGAGCATGTGAAGGAATAAATTAAAAATTAACCCAAATACACTATATGATAGATAGGATTAAAATTAGAAATGATCCCATTTGAGAATCCTCATTTCCTCCATTTCACTCACTCAATTGTAAAGCTTTATGAACTCTTATTGAATCTTATTCAATTTTAGTTTTGATTTCACATCCTTTGAGAGGAAATGTCAATATTTGCCAAATACGGCGTGTTGAGATACTGGAAAATGTTTTTTGTCATTTTCCTCCCAGTGGTGCTTCTCCCAATTATTGTAATTGGACTTTCTAAGGTATGATTGGATTATTCTTAAATTAAACATCCATTTGATTCGCTCGGTATAAATGGAAATTCAAGCATTTCATTACTTTGCTGATTAGGAGGCCTACTGTGCCTATGCGGTGATCCTAATGGCTGTTTTCTGGCTCACTGAAGCTCTTCCAATTCCTATAACGGCTCTTATCCCGGCACTATTGTACCCGCTATTTGGAATACAAGATTCTGGTATTATACGCACCTGGATTTAATTCTAATTTTAAGTAACGCACAATCCATTAAAACGTGTCTTATGAATACTCCTCATGCTTTACAAATAGATGAAATTATTGGATGAAGAATTGAGACTATTAAGAATTAAGCTAGTTGAATATATAGTTAAATACATTTAATTATTGAGTTTTGAATGATTGTAGATTTGATAGTGCGAGAATACTTGAAGGATTCGATCATGGTGTTCATTGGAGGTTTGCTCGTGGCTCTTGCCTTTGAGTATTGCAATCTTCATAAGCGGATTGCTCTACGTGTCATGCTGTGGACAGGGGCGAGTCTGAACATGTAAACTTCCTAGCTTTTTTTAATTCTTTTTAAGACTTTAGTGATCCTTTTAATCTTTTAATTGTTTGTGCTCCTTTTGAGGCTCATGCTCGGAATCATGTTGACGACGATGTTCCTCTCCATGTGGATGTTCAACACGGCGACGACGGCGATGATGGTACAAAAAAATAAAGGCAGAAACCTCCTTTTCTTACATTGGAATTTCCTTACATTGGATCTTGTGAATCCTTCCAAAAAAGTTAAATGACACACCGTGGCTAAATGTTAAATTTTGGTTCTCAGGTTCCGATCATCACGGCAGTTCTCGAAGAGCTACAAAAGGTTCTTCTTCGCTTTCTCTACAACACTTTGCCGAATTCCCCAATTCCCTGTTTAAAATAATGAATGTCCTAACAAGGATTGTCTAGTGTATTCTACTGTGTCCTAATAGGAATTGGAAGTAATGTATAATATTTAAAGATCCTCTTCCCATTCAGAGTCTCGTGGAATATCATTGCAAAGAGCAAAGAAAGGTTTCTCTTTCTCAAAAAACATCTCCCATCTTTTCCATCGCTCCATTAGAGAATTCACTCCAAAATAGAATCTCGGAACCACCAAGGTAAATTTGTATTAAAAGAAGGTGAAAGGACATTAAGCAATGGTGCAAATATTTACTGAAACACTTGACATGTCTCAAGAGAGGAAAAGGAAGAAAAGATCAGGATGCAAATAAAGGAAATCAAAACCATGTTTCTCCTCGCCACGTGCTACTCCTCCAACATTGGAGGCACTGGCGTAATAACCGGGAGCGGGACGAACCTCGTTGCATTGGAATTTCTGGGGAAGTGAGTTGAGCATAAAGAGACAATTCAACTAATTTAACTTCCCATTAATTGTTTATTTTGATTTTTAATTAAAATAACATTCAACTTTTTACAATATTGTCAAAATTTATTTTAGTTTTGCAAAATTTAATTTTACAAATATTTTGCAATTTTTTGCAAAATTTCCAGTCTTGATTCAGCACATCATGGAGAGAACGCAGCGTTGACCTTTGCCATCTGGATGGCCTTCAACATCCCTCCAATGCTCATCAACGTGTTCATCGCTTGGGTTTACTTGCAAGTGATCTTTCTTGGGATTCCGCAGCCAGTGAAGTTCTGGCTGAGCCGCGAGGAACGTGAGAAACAAACATCTGAGCTCTTCACCCCGGCCATGAAAGACCGGATCAAAGAGATGCTCTCGGAGAAGTACAATGGTCTGGGGCCCGTGACTTCCCATGAAATCGGCGTTGGGATTCTGTTCGTGTCAGCTGTGATCAGCTGGGTCCTCCATGACCCCAAATTCATCCCAGGTTGGAGCGATTTGTTCACTCAATCAAAAGTGAGCATCAGCACTGCGACGCTCCTCGTTGGATTCCTTTTCTTTGCCATTCCGAGAGATGCGTCTTTTTACAGAGCCTGGGCCACGTTTGGTAAAACAGTTGACTTTCAAAATATTATGGCTATGGATAAATTAATAAATGGCTAAATGAATAAAAACGTCCAAAATTAAGAATAAATGGATGGTTAAAATGATAATGTTAAATTAGATTTTAAAAATGTAAGAATTCGCCCGCTCCTTGAATGGTCCTTTGTTCAGGAACGAATGCCTTGGGGAGTTATTCTCCTTATGGGTATTTTCCAACTTTGATCAAGAAATTATTTATTTACTAAACTTCAACCATCCTGATTAATTAATCAGGAGGAAATTCATTATTTATGGTAACATTCTGAGTTTTTAAGGAGGAGGATATGCCTTGTCAAATGGCGTTAAAAATTCGGGTCTTTCGTTAGCCATCGGCCAATCACTCAAGTCTCTCTCAACATTACCTCCAACGGCAATACAAATTTCTTGCATGATTCTCATTGGATTTATTACGGTGAATTTTTATCTTGATTTATTTCATCCACTTTTAACTTTCAGCAATTAAAAGATTAGAATTCATTCTAATTAATCTATTATCAAATAATTAATTAAATCAATAATAGATTTTAAATTATAAAAATTGAACAATGTTTTAGGAAGTTGCATCAAATACTGCTACTGCGTCAATAGTCATTCCGATTCTCCTTGAGCTTGTAATTGTTAAATTCATACTGTTATTCCTTATGTATTATAGAATATGGAAATAATGGCATATGCAATTCACATTTGTAAAATAATTGTCAATTGACCAAAATTGACTATTTTGTTGAAAGTCTCGTGAATTGAATCTTCATCCATTTTACTTGACGCTGCCAGCCACGATCACTTGCTCTTATGCGTTCATGCTCCCAGTGGCGACGCCGCCGAATGCCATTGCCTTTGCAGCTGGAGAAATGAAAGTGAGCACGATGATCAAAGTGGGATTTTTCATGAACTGCGTTTGCATTGCCGTGCTCTTCTGCATGACGAATCTTTATGGAGATTTATTCTTCAAATTCTCAACTTATTCTTATAAAGAATGAATAAAAGTCTTTCAAACATGGATTTTACTATTTTATTACCTATTCAGCTTAATTCAGTAATGTATGGTATTAAGTGTTCCTTAATTAATACATTAGTTTCAATGCGTTGCTTATCTTTAGAAACAAAAATTAAAAGCACCATTAAAATTATTATACATTTTCACTACGAATGGGGAATATTGATACGCAAGGAGGGGATTTCGTTTGGTGTTTGTTTGGTTTAAATTCTCACTGTTGTTTGTGTACACTTGCATGGAAAGGTTGCTGGAGCATTATCGATCAGTTCGCCCAATTTGATTTCTCCTAGTGAGTTTCTAGTATTTCTTCCATGCATCTTTATAATTCTAATTGCTAAGCTATTTAATCTAATTTAACTATTGTCAATTTAATTAACTAAATAAACTCTGATAGGTGGTAAATAAAGAAATATCATATAGAAATGGAAGAGGAAGCAATTAAACCCCATAAATCCTTCGCCGAGCTTCTCAAGACTGAATTGAGTGAAAACGAAAAAGAGGAAAATGTCCGGGTGGTCATTCGAGTTCGACCTCTGAGCCAACAAGAAGAGAAGAACGGAAACCTCGACATTGTGATCGTGAACAAAGAAGCGTCTCAACTCACCGTCTTGGCCAATCCGAAAGAGAGGAACGAGGAAAATAAAGTTTACACCTTTGACTCCATTTTCCCTCAAAGTTCCACACAGGCGGAAGTGTACAATCAAACTGCGAGGCCGATTGTGGAAAATGTCATCCGCGGCTACAACGGCACGATCCTCGCCTACGGTCAAACTGGAACTGGCAAAACTTTCACCATGGAAGGAGTCAACGACGTCCCTGAACTCAAAGGAATCATTCCTAACTCTTTCGCACAGATTTTCAGCCATATCTCAAAATGCAATGACTCTGAAAGGTGCTTTATAGAAAATAATTAAATTAGTAAGTTAATTATTGCAATTAGGAATTCGCAAATTGCATTTCCTAGCATGATGTCAATTTTCTCATATAATTATTGGATTATATTTTATCAAGGTTTCTGGTCCGAGTCTCCTATCTTGAGATTTACAATGAGGAAGTTCGGGATTTGCTCGGCAAAGACCAAACCAAGAAACTTGAGCTCAAAGAAAGACCCGATGTTGGAATTTATGTTAAAGACCTCTCGTCATTCGTTGTCCGAAATACAGAAGAAATGGACAAAATAATGAGAGTCGGAAACAAGCACAGTAAGTCAAAATCAGAATCATAGATTAAGTTTAAGAGACGAGACTAAACAAATCTTTCAATTATTTAACTTCAACTAAACTAACTTAACTTCATTATTATAAAAGAATTGAGTTGGATTTAATAGATCTTTATTTTGACTCATTGTAGGGTCTGTTGGATCTACGAATATGAATACTCACAGCTCGCGATCCCATGCCATTTTTACAATAGCTGTCGAGTGCTGCACGGAACAAGGTGGTCGAAAGAACATTCGAATGGGAAAGTTGAACCTCGTGGATCTCGCCGTCAGTTTCTGCTTTATAAAACATAAAAATACAATTTAATTAATTTGTATGAATTCGAGAATCAGACACTTGTATCTCCATTTCTTGATTATCTCATAAAATGTCATAACACGAAAAACAAAAGTTAATTGTTCATGTAACAATAGGGGTCTGAGCGGATTGGGAAAACCGGTGCAACAGGAGATCGGATGAGAGAGTCAACGAAAATCAACCTTTCTCTCTCTAACTTGGGCAATGTGATTTCAGCCCTCGTCGACGGCTCCTCGCATGTCCCGTACAGAAACTCGAAGTTGACGAGGCTTCTGCAGGATTCTCTAGGAGGAAATGCAAAGACAGTCATGGTAAGGATCAACTTATCACCACGTCTCTTCACGCATTCACGATTTTCCACTTTTAAAAAAGAAATTCCAATTAATCAAATCCAATAATAAAGAACTAACAAGTTTTCATTGCATTTAAAAAGCAATGAATTAGCTATTAGCTCTGATTTAGAGTCAATATAAAAATTGTTTATAATAATTTCTAATATTGAAAGTGCGCAAATGTCGGACCATCGAACTTCAACCGGGACGAAACAATCAACACGCTTCGATATGCGAGCAGAGCTAAAAAGATTAAAAATCTTGCCAGAATCAACGAAGATCCCAAAGACGCTCTTCTTCGAAAGTTTGAATTGGAAATTGAGAATTTGAGACGACAGTTGAGAGAACAAGAGGAAGCCGGAGGAACTGGAGAAGGAGAAGGTTTTCTTTTATATTATAAATACGAACGTAAAATGAAAGACACTTATCTAGCAATCGTGGATTAAAAATTAATTTTTTGCTTATTTTTTTTTCAATATCAGACTACGACGAAGGCGGTGAAGGACGATTGGATTCATCAACTTCGCAAAATGACCTGAGCGCCAATGAAGTGACCGACCTTGTATTTCCTGATGACATCAAAGATGAAATTTTGCAGCAAGAGGAAATTGCCTCAAAACTTGATCAGAAATTGGCTGATAAGAAATTGGCACTTTCCACGCTTCGGGAAAAAGTGGATTTCTGGAAAATGAAAGAGTACAAACCACACATGCCAAACATGATTATTACGCCTATTGTTCTCATCATTTTAAATGTATTTTTAATGCAAATTGCATCATTTCAGAGCACAAAAGTATTCCTTGCAAGAAAGGCTACGAACGATGAAGAGACGAATTCTTGTTGGAGGTGAAAATCTTTTGGACAAATCTCAAATTCAAGAGCAGCTCCTTATAAGTTCCATGAAAGAACTTGAAAAGAAGAAAGAGGAGGAAATGCAGCTAACGACGAGCTTAAACACATTGAAAGTACGTAACTCGTTTACGATCAGATTAATTAAAAATAATTTACTGAACGAAAGTTCCCAGGCATTAATTTAAGTATTTTATATTGTTATCTTGCAAATCATAAGTACAAATGGATCTTTTTAACAAATATCCTATTTATTATTATAAAGTTTATAATTAATTTTGACAACTATTTTTTATTTGAAAAGTTTTATTATTTAATTTAGAATGAAAAAGCCATCTTGGAAGAAGAAATTGAAGCGACACGTGAGTCCTTAGAGAAGGCCCACAAGCAATTAAAGAAGGTTTGGATGAGATACAAGACAGCGAAAGCAGATCTGAGTCAATTCCTTCATGACTCCCAATTAGAGTCAGTGACCGTGATGGAAGACATCAAGGCTTTAAGTCGGGAACTGATGTGTCACAATTTGGTCATTGACTTAAACATTCCAGTTCATTATCTCAGGATTATTGAAAACACGTCTGTTTGGAAGCCCGTAAGATTTCAAGATTTGGAAAGCAAATGCTTAACCTTTTAATTTCTTACTAATTATAAAAAGTTATATATATATATTATATTTAAATATGACTTTTAGGATGAATCAACTTGGTATCTTCATAATTTGCCTTTCACGGGTAACAATCTTCAAAAGCACTTTTACGATCATGAAAACGAAGATGAATCCGCCATTAAATTAGCAATAAACTACCAACAATATCACAACCTTCGAACTCGGAATCCCATCGTTTACGGACATTATCGTTATCTCAAACGGAAGGCTGTACGGCAAATAGATGAGGAAAATGCTCGTGGAATCTCCACGGGTAAATTTACTTTGAACGTCGAACATGGGAGAAAGAAGGATAAAGTGAGAAAGAAATAATATTTATCTGAATATAATTTTTACAGTAATCATTTGTATAAATATTTTAACTAATTGTTTTAATAGATTGATCGTTCTCCTATTCTTAATCCCTAATTGGTGCTAATTTATCAATGTTACTTTTATAGTCGATAGACTTGTCGTTCGCGTGTTTGTCGTTGAAAGACTTGCTGACAGAGAAGAACAAGCTGAAGAAGGAAGAAGAAGAATGGCGCAAAATGAACGCCATTCGCCAACAAGAGGAAGGATATGATTTTGAAGCGAGGAAAGTTCGCCCGAGGACGAGCCTAACTCCGTCGCAATCACGCATTGTGTCACGGGGTCGAGCGGATTCTCCGGCAGATTTCTACCAATCTTCTGGGAAGGGATTCTTTTAATTCCCATTTAATAAAACATGTTGCTTCATATGAAAAATTTTTGTTCCATAAAGTTAATAAACAAAAATAGAGAATTCAATGCAAAACTGTTTTTAATTTACAAATTTTTCAAAAACGAAAATTGATATAATATAACATTTGAATAATGGTTAAGTTGAGGAGGAGACGTTTCCGCCGGTGGCAGTCCAGTTCGTATGTAGGTAGTTCCCAGGACTCTCGAGAAGCTCATACGTATGAGCACCGAAATAATCTCTTTGAGCCTGAATGAGATTCGCTGGAAGACGAGCAGAGCGGAAGCCGTCGTAGAAAGCGAGAGCTGTGCTCAAACATGGTGTTGGAATCCCAATTCTCACTGCGGTCGCTACAACTTTCCTCCATGAGGTTTGACACTCGGTCAATGCATTTTTAAAGAAATCGTCAAGGAGGAGATTTGATAGTTTGGAATCCTTGTCAAACGCCGATTTGATTTCTCCGAGAAAAGCACTGCGAATGATGCAACCGCCACGCCGCCACATGAGGGCAATTTCTCCATAATTAACATTCCAATTGTACTTTTTGGCCGCTTCCCTCAGAAGCATGAATCCTTGTGCGTAAGAGACAATCTTTGATGCATACAAGGCCTATAAGAAAAAGATTATTTAGATAATAAATCATATAGCTTTATCTCTAATGTTTCTATACATTTTTATAAATGCATTGATAATTTATGTTATTGAATATATTTTTACGTTTTTAATGTGAGCGACGAATTGTGCTTCGTCTCCTTGACATTTCGTGGTTTCAGGGCCAGGTAGAACTTTACTCGCTTCGATTCGTTCTTCTTTCAATGAAGAGAGACAACGGGCGAAGACAGATTCTCCAATGAGTGTGACGGGAATTCCATGTTCGAAGGCTGAAATGGCGGCCCATTTCCCAGTGCCTTTATGTCCGGCTGAATCACGAATCTTCTCCACTAAATAATCTCCTATTAAACATGAAATAATAAAAGTTCACTTTATGCAAGCAACAATGACAAAGTAGCAAGATTTGAAAGGTAGTGGGCTTTTATATTATTACCGTCATTATCCTTGTACTTGAGAATGTTCGTAGTAATCTCAATGAGAAACGAGTCGAGTGTCCCTTTATTCCATTCAGCAAATACCTTAAAGCAACATTATTATTAAAACAACATTAAAAGATTGTAAATCTCATTTCTTATTTATTAACCAACCCAAACTCACAGAAAAGCTTTATTGTCAATAAATATAAAACTTATTCATTAACCAATAAATAAAACCTATTTTTTTTACAATTGCTCATTTGTTCGTTGTTCATTCCAAGACCGTCTTTCATGAGATTGTAGGCCTCACAAATGAGCTGCATATCAACATACTCAATTGCATTTTCAACTAGTAGATAATAGTGACCTTGTCCAGCTTCTCTCATCCATTTCCAGCTTCCTTCACTTCCAACTTTAGTTCCAACTAGCTATTAATATTTAAACAAAGGTTTAATTATAATAAATATATTTTCAACCTAATTTGTAAATAAATATTTTTAAAATGAAAAATATTTTACTCGCAAAATATCATTGATGTATGGCAAAGCAGCCAAATTTTCAGCAGACATGAGAGATGGTCCATAACGAGCTCCTTCTTCCACACCAGAAAAGCCAGATTGAATAAGGAAGACTCCTTTATTCTCGAGTTGATCACATCGACGTCGAGTATCTTGATACTCCGAATTCCCTCCATCTATGATGATGTCTCCCTTCTCCAAATGTGGAACGAGCTGATCGATCAAGTCGTCAACAGATTTTCCGTCTGAAAAGAAATCAAATTACATTAAAAATCAATTTAATATTTGTATATATCACCTAATAACTCTTTCACACATTCTGAGCCATATTTCATACTTTCAAATATACACAAAATATGGTTCAGAGTGTGTGAATCTATATTATAATTCAACATGAATTTAACTATATAATACAATATTAAATCTTTAAAGAAAGTACCTTTGTGAACGAAAATTATTTTTCTTGGCTTTCCCTTTAGAACTCTCAGCATTTCCACAATTGAATGAACTCCGATGACATTCGTGCCTTTCTCCTCTTTTTGAAGAAACTGGTCAACTTTCTCAACACTCTGGTTATACGCACAGACGACGTATCCATGATCATCCAAGTTCAAGATGATACTTTTCTCCATTTCATGACTGATAACTGCAACGTCTGCCGTAAAGAATTAATTATTAAAGATTAATATTTTTTGATGATTGTCTAAGTTAAAGGAATTAAGTTTATTTTTTTAAAATCAAATATTTATTCTTATCATTCGTTTTTGTCGACAGTTGAGTTTGCCGGAGAATGAGGAGAAAATCTCTCTTCTTCGCTTTCACATGTCACATCAGTCTTTAGTGAGCTTGATAAAGGATAATCAAGTGAAGATTCAGAAGCTTTGCTTAAATTTAGAGAAGTCAGTGAGATGTCTGTTGACCTGTATGACTCGGATGATGGCGGTCGAGCTTTTGGAGATTTTGATTAGGTTGATTTAAAATATTAATTTTTATTAAAATTATATAAAAATGAGTTACCCTGTTGGTCTTTTAATCTCAAAATCTCATCCTTCATTTCTTGGATTAAATTTCGTAGTGCCAAAAAAGATATTAAGAATATTAAACCTCACTGTCTTCTTCCTCCGAGAGACTTTACTTGACTGATTAATGAATTTTTGTGACATCTGAAAGAAAGCTTATCTGATTAAATCTTGAAAATATATTTTACATAAAATGTTTATCTTTTTGAGATTATTTTCAAATGATTTGCTTCTTACAATTAGCTTATCTGCAGAAGAATTCAATGTCAGAACCAGAACCTCAGAACTAGAAAACAGAACTAACAAAGCACACTATATTTATAAGCATTCAAAATTCAAATCCTATACCGCTTTTTTTATCTTGAAATAGAAAATTCAATACTTAAACAATATGAAATGAACTGACTAAATGTGACTATAAATGAAGTAGTATGAGAACTAAAACAATATCGTTTACTACATATTATGTATATAAATCATTATTAAATTATATTTATCCATGTATAACAATATAGGTATATATTGGACTTATTAATCAAGGGTCCGTTTTCTTCACTTCGAGTTTGATGGAGTCGATGGAGAACATATGTGATATGTGAAACAGAGTGCGAGTGATGCTCAAGTTGTGGAACCAACATGATAATTCTCAAAGCCAGTCAGTCAGATTTGTTTCAATAAACAATATTATGTAAGTTAGTATTTAGAATTTAGTAAATTGATTAAAAGAGTGATAAATAAAACAATTGCATTTTATAAAATATTCGGGGTGAAATGAAAATTTCTTAGAATTTTCTTTATAGTTCGCGACCTTAAAAGGCGGATCATAAAAATGCTGATTCGGTGAAAAAATGAACGTTTGACATGAGTTACTGTAATTTCTACACTGATAATTAGGAAATAATTTATTCCCGTGAGGAAAAAATAGAAGAAGTTTGAAAGGAACGTGAAGAGGACTGAGGGTTCAGCCCGTTAAATCACGACAGTTCCCTTTTGGCAGTTTTGGCTCTCACAAGGGCTATGTGTAACCCTGGGGGATTCAGATCTTCTTGAAATTTTGAGAGAAAATCCGAAAAAAATCCAGAT
>VJMY01000554.1:0-48439 GCA_009869795.1 Neelides sp. FZ-2019 | reverse complement strand
CCAGATTCTAAAATAGGGCTAATGTTCTTAAATAAATTACAATAGTTAAGTAAGTTCCATTATACATCTATATTGCATTATGTTAATGTTATATATTGTCTGTATGGTATAAGGGTTTTTAAAAGCCAATCTAACAATAAGTTTGAGAATTTTGACCGGCAAATGTTCAAATCTTCTTATTATATATTTTCTACATTATTAGCACGCATTAACATAATTAGATTATAATTTACAGATTTACTAAAATATATAGTGACTTTTATTTGTAATCAGAGTAGTTACTCGTCAAGTTTACAAGTTTATCAAAGTATTTGCTTATTAAATTAATGGCAAAGTTATTCTTGTAAATTGACAATTTTATAGTGTTTTGTGTTCATATTTTTTTATCATTTTAAATCTTGAATGAAAATGACTGTGAATGAGTATTCTAGGAAAGTCTATTCTCTCTAATGAACTACTTAATTATGATTTAAATAAAAGAAATTATGATATTTTTCATTACGTGAGGACGCGATCAGGGATGACCAAATGTTCCGTCGGAATTTCAAGGCATAGCTCTGGGAGCGTGTTTATAAATTTAATCTTCCTACTGAACTTGGCGCTATAAGAAATTATTAAGACAATTAAAAACACATTACTAACCATTTGATATTGCGATATTTGTAATTGTTCCATTAGTACCTACATGTTCATATATCGCATAGCTAAATAATATTATTCATCATATAAGGAATTCTGACCTTATGAATGGCTTTGTGAGTGCGACGACTGTCTTTAGCCAAAAAGTGGGATGAACAAGATAAAGCGACTTCAAGTTCTTCCTCAGCCTTCTGTCAATGAGCTGATAGCATTTCTTGAGCCAAGAGAATGTTGGCATGCAGCTCTTTGGTGTCGCTCCATGAAGGTAGACGAGTATGTAATCTTCAACAATTAATTCCTCTAGTGTTGATAGAACGTACCTGAAACAAAAAACCACTAATTAATTAACTAATTCAATTTAAACTAACACAAGGCTAACATAAAATTCAAAATCTTTTAACTCAATTCAGTTATACTGTAACAATTGTTAGAATTCTGAGAATTAACATTTGATTGAAATAAATTATTAAATTCATACAAGAAGAGATGCTCCATCAGGTAAACGTATTCTCTTCTTCCCCTGTCAGGTAGAAAACATCCAGAGAAGAGGATAATGGCCACTTTCTTTTCCGCATCAAAATATCCACCATGAGAGAGAACTCTTCTATAAGGGTTAATCGCCTTAAGATCAATTTGTAAGTCGGCTTCACCCATTCGAAATGATTTCCATCGTCGTGACTCTTCGAGTTCTTCTTCAGCACCCATCTCAGGAATTCGATCCACTTCTGGGCTGTCGCTCTGAATTGACTCCAATTCTATGTAACAAATAAATAATAATTATTAAACATGCTGTCAAAACTATAAAATTCATCTAATATTTTTAAAATATTTAATCTATATGAAATTCTTACGTTCCATAATGGATTCTTCTAGTTCATCAGGGGTATCAATGTCTAATGTAATCTCATCTTCATCCTCATCATCTGATCTAATCGTGGGGTCTTCATCCCTGAGTGAATCAAGGATCGAGTGAAATACGTCTGATTGAGTTGCATCCGCTGAAATTGACGAATCATCCAAATCTGAACTGGCACTTAAGATGTTTTTATCCACGCTTATTCGTTTCTTCTTTTGCTTCTTCGGAGATTTTCCTGATAATATCAAAATACCTTGTTCAACTATCAATTTCATATCAAATATGTATAGTTGGTGCAATTAATTAGCTAATTATTTCTAAAACTGCCATTAGTTTTTAAATGAAATTACTACCTAATTTCAAATTATTCATTTATATTTATATCAGTCCTATAAAACAAAAAATAAGCCAAACAAAGCAAAATGAAAATACCTTTGGAAGGATTAGAATTGAGCTCTTTAATACTATCTTTAACTTCATCGTTATTATCATTGAGGGAAATGTCCATAAGAGAAGTATTCGGCGTTGTGTCAAATTCAGTCATGTCATCCGAGAGGTTCAAAGGAGCTTTGATTCGTTTGAACGTCCCCATGGGCGTTTTGCTCTCGACGAAAAGTCCCTCGAGCACGCGGTTCGCATCTCCTTTCCCTTTGCTAAATCTCTTGGAGTCTCTCCTCACAAAGAACATCTTTGGGCCATCGGGATCCTCGTCCGAGTCCAAGTTGATCTCATCCTCCACAGAAAGATGATCGAGGCTCTGAAGGATGGAGGTTTTGCTTGGCGGAGTCTCTTCGTCCTCCTCCTCATCTTCCTCAGCATCCTCGATTTTTTCAATTTTGATTTTCCTCCGGAAGGAGTCTCCGTTCGGATGACCCCTCTCGAACTGACTCCCGTTATTGTGGTGGTGATTCCTATTTGGCACATTTTGTTTGGCTAAGCTCGGATCGTTGAGTGACCAGCTAAGTGCGGCCATAAGCTTCGGATCAATGATATCCTCGAGATGCTCTTTGTTCGCCACGATCTCCTCGATCTCTTCCAAAGTGAGGATGTCTTTCAGCTCGCCACTCAGAGTGTAAATGTTGTTGAAGTTGCTCGAGTCGAAGGCGGAGTGAATCTTCTCTAACGTCTCTTTCTGAAGGAAAAAGTCGTCCGTGACTTGGAGGGACATGGGCTCTTCACTGAGACTCATTTTCTTCTTGTCAAGGACTCTGAGATGCGGAGCGTTCTCGTCAATTATGGCATCGATGTCAAGGAGACTCGTCATGTCTCCGTCTTCCATGATCAAACGATCGTCGCGACCATTATTCCCAATCAAGGAATTGACCTTTCCATTAATATGGAATCCATTTTTAACTCCGTTTTTCCCGGCATTCCCATTATTCATGTTTGCCTCATGAGTCCCATTGTTGTGATGATTCCCAAAATTTCCATTCGGGGTCCCATTTGACTTACATTTGACTCCTTCTTCGTCCTTGTTAATGATGCATGTGGAACAGAGCGTTCCTTTTGAGACGCTTCCACATTTTCCACATGTGGTCTTTGCTGGGAACTCGTGGACCATTTCTTCTTCTTCGTCTTCCTCTTCTTCGTACGTTTGGAGAATCTCGTCCAAGTTCTTAAGCTCAGCTAACGCGTTCTCTGTGGCTGCCGACTCGAGTTGCAATTGAACTTTTCTTCTGAAGGAAGTAGCTCTTTGCATCACCCGCTCATGACTCCCAGGAAGATAGAAATCCTCCATGTAGTCGTCGAGAACGTCGGAGGGGTCATGAAGCAGGCTGGTGGGTTCGTTTTCTCCATTTGATTTACCATTTGTTCTTCCATTGCCATTCGTTGTTAAAAAACCCTCATTTCCTCTCAATGAGCCAAAATTCCCTTTGCCAATTTTCCCGTTTACGTTTAAAGTTCGTCCAGACTCTTTTGTGATTGAACGGAAAAATGAAATATTAAAAAGAGCAAAAGAAAAATAATTAATGAAAATGAACTTTGCACACTAACAACGTAAAATAAACTTAAAGAAACTCGTATCACTTTATTTTTTTAACGAAATTATGAGCTATTTGGTGGTACTGTAAGCGGAATGTGTGCGCTCCTTTGAGCTGCTAACTGAGGAATGAAAGCTACTAAATAATCTAAATTGAGGTCAAGAGTTTACAACTACCTCAAGATAATAATGCAGGAAGAAAGGGAAAAGAGAGTAAAATGTGTGAAAATATTGAAACTATTCTTTTATATTAAACTCCTTATGTTACTTTATAACTGGGTTGTTTATTAATCCTATCTGAATGTGTTTAATGTGAGTCCTATAAAAGTACTTGAGATTAATATAGGTAAACACTCTCGACATTAATAAATAACATTCATGGCATCTCATAAACTTGATATGCTTATTATAATCTCACTTCAAATTTATGTTGTTCATATACAAAAAAGTACTAATCGTTTGTTCTTTCTGCGTTCTTGGGTTTAAACTTCTCTTGTCAGTTGGTATAACTGCGTGTAAATATGACTTTCACTCTCATATCTTAATCACACAAGAAAAGAGAAGTAGATGGTAATTCATTTCATCCTTTGTAAATAGCTAATATAGGCTTGAGCTATGAAATACAATGCACATTGAACTTAATCCGCTCAGGTAGATAATTTATATAAAATGTGATCGTGCTCGAGTTCTCTTACAAGAAGATAAATCAATTTGTTTTTAGAGAATGTTTCTATTTAAAATATTTAGAATGTGCATTGTTTTTTAACCATGTGATTTCCATCACTAAGATTTTGACAAACTTTTAAAAACATTGATTATGTTCATTGTTGTACATAATAAAATATAACATGATTTAAATGAGATCCATGCAACACGTGCGAGATGGAATCAAGGGCTTGGCCGCAGCGAGTTATGTTCAGCATTACTAGAGAACGGGATATGAACATGGAGATGAGGAGATTTTGATAGGGAGTGGAAAGCTCATTTGAGCATTATCGAGTAGATGAAAATCTCAATCACATAACAGACGTTGAGTTGATCAATAAGAGGATTAAGGAAATGCTCAATCAGAGGCTTAAATGGAGATCTGAAGATGAGAGTTGATTGTGAGAAGATCATAATTATTTCTAATGGGAATGAGGCAACTCGACTACAAGAACATGAGCATGTGTGTGCGAGATTGGTTAAAGCTTGGCTAATCCAAGATACCTTTTTTGGTGAGTCGAACGTCACCATTCTGGAAATTGAGATCAAGTTGAGCTCTGCTGTAAGATGAGACTGAGACACTCTCATCTTCGCTCACTGCGCCTTAATCAAGTGAACAACAACCTTTTTATACACGTATGACCTTTTTCATTGTACAAGGAATGCCATTACTTATCCCCTTTTTACTACTTACATTCTAAATCGTAATTTTAACAAATTAGATATCTATTAATTTCAAAGTTAGACAAAGAATTCTGTTGTAACTGCATGTGTATGGTGCATTAAGGTTGAAAAAATATTTGCCAAGTATGGCATCTTAATTAAATTCACTCTTTACGATTCTCTTATGTTGATGAGTGGAAATAAGCATAAAATGCAAATACTGGATGAAGAAATAACCATTCATGAATATTTTACAAGGAAATTTTGACAATATATCATTCTTTGTAGATATTTTATACAAATATCTTCATGGACAAGCCCAAGCCCATTGAATAAATGAATGCATGAATGATATAAAATCAATTTGTCATTTTCACGTGAATTCCACTATTCACAAAAGAATACAAAAAACTGTTACATTTCATCAATTAAGATATTCTGTTCATATACTCTTCATAGCCAACTGTGGTGTGAATGTAAGAAAAAAAAGATATTTTGCAATATGACTTCATATATGTGAATTGACTGACGATTGATGTCATTAATGAACAATCGGTTCGTATCTTCGCAATTTGCATTAAAATATGGTTAATGCACATTAAGGATTGTCAAAGGCAACTTCCAATAAATATTTTTAACATTACCTTACTGTATTCATAGTTAAATAAATGCTTTGTTCTATAATCGTAACCTTTCACGTTAACTAAATATTTACCTTATTTATATTTAAATATACAATAGATTTGTGGTTTAAATTAAAGCATTTTTAATTCACAGTTTTTTTTCCGTTGTGAATTTTTAATAACTTTTGAATTAGTGAATTTTCTTTAACAGTAAGTAAAAATAAACTTTCTGTAGTTTGCTTATGAAAAATTTAAAAATTCGACTTACCAATATCTTCTTGTGGCATAAACGATGGCCCATGTGTAATCTTGAGCTGACTTGGACTCTTTGGAAAATCAACTGTGAAATAAAATATATGAGATTATTTCGGTTTACTCGCAAAAAGCACCACGTACGCGTAATAAAACTTAATTTGTCTACACTGTGTCTAGCACACAAACATTTTGTTTAAGTTTGGGGAACACCGTTTTTATTGAATTTTCGCAAGTAAAGTTTAAAGGACGTGTGTGCATATTCAAAGAACCAACACACGAATGCTCAATGACTGAATGGCGAAATTGAGACTATGAGGACTCCACTGCTCGTCCTCTGCTACTTAAGATTCCTCCGCATTAGAGTAAAAGTAGATTTTGACATAGTCACTCTCCTAATGAGATTAAATGTTGGCGGAAAAGTGGAGTAAAAGACAAAGGATTATAGAAGAGAGTTAATTAGCCTTGAACTTGAGGCTTTGATGAATCAAAGTAGGGGACCAAGTGCAAATTTCATCACTGGTCATAAATACAAGTCCCGCATTAGTGCGGATAAGATTAAAATAAGAGTTAAGTCTGAACAGAATGGGCGGATAATGAGCTGCCAAAACTCATCGTTCGCCATCGAATTCCTCTCTTGGATAAAACAATGAAAAGCTCACCGGCGCTTCATAAGACCCGGCGGTGACGATGAGCTTTTCTGGGCCATGGTCTACTGACTTTGATAATTCATCCTCTTCCTCTCCCCAATGTAATACGTCAACATTATTACTTTCAAATCCTTTATTCTCCCCTTCCTCTCCATTTAATTAATTAATTTACTCAACACACCTCCCAGCTTCTCCCAAACTCAATCTAATTCAATTTAACACATGGCATCTATGTAAAAAGTACATGGGTTCCACTATCCTCGTACTAATTATATCTAATTAAATTGCGTAAAGTAAATAACAACTTCCATTTCTATATTTTATTCTATGGCATCTAAATTGTTGGGTTTGCCATCATCAGTATAAATTGTCTTTTCCTATTGCGCACATTTCATCAACTCATTGTCAACACAAACGTGAATTGCAATATTTTTAAATGAATATTTTTATTTTGATAAATAAAATAATATTGCTATAATATGTTTAAAACTTTAGAAAATCTGTGTCCATTTGTATATTTGAATATAATTAAAATAAAGTAAACTAACCTGAAGGAGCATTGAGTATGTGCCCAGGCTTTAAGTCGATCGGTTCTCCGTCCATCTCATATTCCTTTATCTCGAAACGTGGTATTCCATTTCTTCCTGAGGGAATCGGATGAGCGTGAAGATGAGCTTGAGGTTCACCCGGTTCATTCACTGACACTGAGATTGACAGAAACTCCTCAGGATTGTCCCCATCAAAACTGAGATTCGACAACGTATCCTATTCAAACAAGATTATTTTCAATATTTTATGCTCATTCAGATGTTTACTAGTACTTTCATTTATAATTATTTTCAATTCTTGCATAGCATAAACTTATGGATTCAAATTTTAGTAATCGAACAACGACTAACTAAATAATTTTGAGTTCAATACAATTTAAAAAATTTAAGCAAATGAAATTATCGCTTAAATATTAATTTTATGCTAAAGTGGCAAATAATAAATTCTTTATCGTCCTCTAAATGCCCTACAGATTGAGCATAAACATCATTATTTTACACTTTTCCTCCTTATTAGAATAAATATTTAAATTTGAAAAACCAACTTATCGTAGAATATGTAAACTCCATTCACTTCACTTCCGCTGTAACGGATCACTCAACTCTTAAGGAGGATTAGCAGGATATTTGAAACTCGAATTGTAAAATGGCAATTTCTCGAGTAATAATAATGGGATAAACGGACAAATAAATGTAAGTCTACCACAACTCCACAAATGAACGATCAAAAAATTGAGAACGATAATGAACGCACGAATTTGATGCGCCGTAGTCGCATTAGCTTCAACACTCAAAACCAATTATTGCTTTAACGGAATGAAAATTCCAAATGTCAAAATTTCAATTGAACTCTCTGAGCTCATTGACTTCTTGACTCCTCTCCTAATTCAGACGTTGAAACAAAGTTTTAAATAATGAAATTTGTCAAGATGTAAAGTTGTAAAAATGGTTGTACCAGAAGGTTGTAAAGTCGTAATGTTGGCAAATTGGAATTTCGAGTTTGAGAAGACTTGTATGTGTGAGAACGTGAATAAATATTGTTGAGAGGGATAGACTGAAAAGTGGGGAGAGGATTTTTGTTGCGAGTGCTGGTGCTAATGGTGGGTTAGTTTTAACGGAGTTGGGAGAAGGGGAAGATCCTGTATTTGAATTCCAACTCGTATGGGAGGCTCGCGATGAGAGAACGAAGAGGTTTGACGGGGAGGAAGGTGAGTCAGGTGAGTGAGCAGGTAAATTGCGAATTCAGAAAGGGAAATAAGTCAACTCGCACGGATCTCTCTGGTTGGGAAGGGAGAGGGGCAAAGCAAATCGCCAATGGCAATTTATCGTCCAATCCCTCGCCCATCATCTCCCCTCACATCACTTACTACGGCTGAATCTTATATATCCATGTATTAACACTCGAGAAATGTATGTATATATTATACATTAAAACTTATATTAAGATGGTTATCTCTACCTTCAACTAGTGTTAATTTTTATCGCTCTCTGTTAACTACGTAAACTAATCTATACCTAATTTATATTACAGAGAGTCTCTCCATACTTGCATTCAGATGCTCTTATAATATACACACCTCGGAATCATAACAAGGCAATATTATTATATTAAGGCAAAATATCCTTTAAGAAAAACAGTCAATTCATTCATTCAACATTCCCTAATTCATATATGGTGTTCAGAGCCTAACGATAAATAGTAATGTAAATGCTCCATTACAAATGTAACGACCATCAGAGTTATTCCCTTAACTAAACCTTGTAATTACATTCAAAACCGCACAATATTCAGGTCGTTCAAGTGCGGTATGAATGTCAAATGACATCACATTTGTAATGATCATCATGTTTAATAAGCTAAAGCTGACATAGAATGATAACTTCGTCAATACTCTTGAAAGAGCCATTTAATGTTCAATGTTCATGATTACGTTTTTTACGGCGATTGATAAAAATTAATAGCGGATCTTACTTTTAAATTGTTTTAAAAACGAACCTATAATATTCATGCAAATGCTTACAATTGTTTTTTTTAATTCAAGGTCGAACCGGTCGTATGAAAGTCTTCAAACTTAAAAATTCTAAATACCCACCTTCTATACTGATAGCAATTTGCCTAAATGCAATGAACAAATCAATACTGATTGACATGAACTTTTACTTTTTTAATCTTAATGAACTTTTTTTTATTAAAATCTTCAGAATTGTAGAAATATTTATTGTATTAATCAAACGTAAAAAGGCAAATGCGTTATCTTTTATATTATATACTTTTTAAAAATTAAACTCTAACCAAATATATAAATATATAGTACATAATATACGAGTATTTATTAAAATGGAAGTATTTTAAAAATACCTCACTTTTTACGTTTCCTACAAAAATATTCTTAAAGAATCATTTTGAAAGCTAAGAATGACTGTTACGAGCCACGTTATATAATGAACGTGGTGTTCAATAGCTTAAAATCTTAAATTGTTCACTTCTTCCTCCAAGCTTTATGAGAATGAAAAGAGAGAAATACCATATGGTTTATGAACAATAGCAAGAGGTTCATTTAATTCTGACCATTAAAGAGACGTGATTAATCCTAATTTTATTATTATATGATGAAGGTTGACTGAGATGGCGAATGAGAATCTTTTTTATTTTGGTTTGTTGAACTTGGGAGAAGGCAGAAGTGAAGAGACTCTTCACGGTGTGATTCGTCACAAGCGATGATTTTCAAAGGGACCCCAACATTCTTCCTCATTATCCATTTACTCTATTATCCCCATTATGAGAAAGTAGCCATGGGACTCCTTTGGCCTGCGGAACCAACTTCAATAAATTACCTTCTTCTCCCCGACCCAGGTCGCCACGACCAAAAAACCCTCCTACATAAAAATTAATACTTAACTTACACACAAGACCAAACTTCCGAACCCGCCTCTAAACCTAAATCTTCATCTCTCATACCTTATACAATAAGATCCTCCATTCACCCGAGACTCTT
Source organism: Neelides sp. FZ-2019 (assembly GCA_009869795.1). Classification (NCBI taxonomy): domain Eukaryota; kingdom Metazoa; phylum Arthropoda; class Collembola; order Neelipleona; family Neelidae; genus Neelides; species Neelides sp. FZ-2019. Next base: position 38,526 of record VJMY01000554.1, on the reverse strand, counting down.
TTACAATATATTGATATTCATGAGCGCGTCTTGGAATCACATTACGTTCGTTCCATAAGTGCAAGTGCTAAATGTAACAATTTAAAGTATACATACAGAATGTAAGTGAATGCAAGTGAATGCGAGTGAATGTGAGAATTCAGAAGTTATTTAAGATCTTTGAACTGCTAAAGCGTCTCCTCCCATGTCTTAGTTAGTCGACATAAAAATGCGATATTCATCTAACCAAATAAAAAACAAGTTTTCTTGTAAATCTATTATTGAAAGTTTGATCCGCTTTGAATATATATTGCTTGATTAGTCAATGTTTAACATTTTTGTAATTTGAGCAATTGCACTATACCTCAGAATCGGAGTTTGGCAATTGTCCCATTGTCGCATCCGCCCAAGACTCGCTCACGTCACTTTGATCGCACTCAGCCACCGATCTGTTGAAATGTCAAAATTGTTTTTGAGAATCTCGCTCGCCTTTCAATTTTAGTTAAAAGTAAAAACTTTTGTTTCACTTTCCCGTCTAATAAAAGGAGTAAAAGGACGATGAGCTTATTAACTATTTATTACATTACGAAGAGAGGATTTATTTATTATTATGAGGCGTGTATTTTTCTTTGGTGAAGATGAGGTTCTTCCTGTGGAGATGATTCGCCATAAGAGTCGACCTACGTGTGGAGAGCCCCATCACGAACCGATTCTCAAGTAAATCACAATATAAGCGTCTTCTAATGAGATCTTCCTATATCTTCTACATGGAATTGAATCAACTCAATTCACTCGCTCTCCCTTCCCTCATTTTTACTTCCTCTCCGTGAACAACTTCTTCATTAGCTGAGGACTTTCGTCGGAGTACAATTTTTTCATTTTACTACAATATATTTAATATAAGTCACTTGGGTGTATGGGTATATATAACGAAATTGCAAACTACAGATACTTATATCCGGAGAATATTATGGGGTTTGAAAATTTTGAAATTTATTAATAATAAGTTAAAAACAAACGGGTCAAAATTACCTTTCAGAGCTCATTGTTCCAGAATGAATTGTTCTTTTTTATATTTATGAACTTGTTAATTGTCGCCCATGTGTGGTTTGGTCGTGTGTAACGACCAGAGTTGTGAATTAGACAATTATAATTTGATTATTTCAGAATTTACACAACGTTGAATAAACTCTCGTGCTTGTGTACAAACTTATGGATTGTCTTAACTGTTCTTATATATTTGTGTATATAGTTAAAATGTGAAAGATTGACGAATCAATGAGATAATCTGCAGAGGAGATGAAACTTTAATTCAAAGGCGGAGTCGCTTGAGGTGAATGAAGAAAAAGAGAACTTGAAGGTGGATTTTTAACACTGTTGGAAATAAAGTCTTTCAAAATGTTCTGTTTGTGTGGGCAGCTGGGCAGAGCCGAGATCTATAAAAATGAGTACATGGCAATCAATTGGAGGGCAAAGGTTTATGACAGCTAATAATTATAAATATTCTTTTGTCATCTCTTCAACTTCCTTAATAGAAAGTCACAAATGGCAGGAAATTGCCTGTGGTCTTTCCACTTGTGGATCTTTTTTCCTAATCGTCTGTTTGATAACAAGTGACAGGCGCATTTAATTTATAAGTAAACATATTTTATCATAAATACCTCCAATTGGATTAAGTTCTTGATTATACTCAGGATTATATTTTTATCTCACAAATCTCTTGTTTATGCCTGTGTTTAACCTTCAAGCTTTTATATGCTAGGGATTAGGATTGGGACAAATTAAAATCAAGCTTCTTTATAATAGGAATGTCGTACTTATTAATGAATGTAAAAAACAACGATTAAATTGAAGAGGATATTTCTTTATAAGAATAAGAAACTCACGAAGGATAATTTTTCATAGAATGAATAAAAGATAATTATCATTTCAACTCTGGAATGATTTTACAAATCATTATACTTGGGCTTAATGTATAGAATTCCTTTTTTTATGGGTTTTTAATTAGCTAAGTATGAATAAATGTATTTGGCTGAAGCATATTTTAAAATCTCTTAATTTGGGTCATACTTTTGAAACAAATGAATTGAGTCGATCTTATATTAGGAGCTACAAAGGAATAAATGAAAGGCTTCTTTGTAATAATGTATGCAATGTACTCCAACCTCGAAACGTTGTCCTTTTTTCTAAGCTCTGATTACCGATTAAACTGATTTGCACAATTCAATTCTTTGATATGCGAACTTATGATTTGATCGACTGTTCCTTCTGCTCTTACCCAAATTTCAAACTCATGCGTTCTCCGCAACTTGACGGATCAATACTTTTGGCGAATTTCTGTATACCAATGTAGAAGCCCTACAAAACCGGGCAACGGCAAAGCAACTCGGATAAGACTCAATGTAACGTGGCTTCACTTTTCTCAAGTCATACTGGCACGAGGAAGGAATTTAAGTGAGGATTTCATGGCTTTACGGTCTTAAACTCTTAGCTAATTTCATTAGGAATAATGGATTGTTTAGTAAACAGTGTCATTGATGTGTTGTGCTGAAACTTATTTTAATAATGGCATATCAATAATTGCGAGACTGATAGTGCAATGCATGCATGTACAGGTACGTGTCAATGTGTTGTTTCTTAAAGATGTTCTCGATATTGTTTATTGTGGTAAAAACTTACATTTAGTTATTAGTATTCAGCGAATATAATACAAAATATCTTGAGAATATAAAATTTGTTATACAATAAAAAAAGCATCTTGTTCAATTATTATAATTATTCAACTTTGGAATGTGAATGCTTGTTGTTTTGAACAATTTCCTACAATTTCGACAATTTTTACTGTCGCTGGGAATTTGAGGGTCAATTACCCCGAGTGTATATTATAAATATGAGTTTAATGCATCGTACTATGGGACGGAGTGAACCTTCCAAATCTCACACTGACCTTTTATATGTATAGCAAGAAGAGTCTCATGTGTCATTAATCATGATACTCTAATAGGGATTGATGGGTCTTAAGGGTTTCATCTTCAAAAAGAAATGTTGCTAATAACATTTAACTGTAATATACCTTGAATAACAACTCGGGGTTCATACATGCAGTTAGATCACTAAAGAAAAATGATTGAAATCATTTGAAGGTATATATGCATTGGTAGTATGGAAATAAAATGATAATATTCCGCTACACATTAATGTATAGAAATATGAATAAATGCTAAAAACTTAAAAAAAACAATTAATTAATCACAAATTCAATTCAAAATTGGCTTTTTAATACAAAATTGTCTTTAGTATGAATAGAAGATTATTTGCATAAAGAGGAAGAGGTAAATACAGTAATCATTATAAATAAGTTTTGTATATAATTAATAAATAGAATAAATAACTGTCATTGTCATACGGAAATCTTTAGAAATCCTGTTTTATTCATATTTAATTTTTGTTTTGTCGCTTACTCACAATAATTCATAATTCACATAAACAACGCTCAATTGTTCAAAATGCAAATTCTCAAAATATGCAAGCAACATAGTAAAAGCATTTCTCCTTAGCAGATATATTTGTTATTGAGTGGAATGGTCGTAGAAGAAGTTTAATGTACCTAGATATTTATACACACCTATCTTGTGAATAAGTAGCCCAATATTGTTTTGAAGATTTGACTAGGATTGGGGACGGGGGAGAGGGAGAGAATTTCTGCTTCACTTTCACTTCACAATTTGAGGGATGCTGGATTTGCATTGAAGAGAATGCAAGACTTCAATTGTAACTTTTGCTTCCCCTCACGTCTTCCACCCACATCTAAAGTAAAAGAAATAAGTACAAAGAATTTCTGCAAAGAGTAAAGTGTGCATGGTCTCAAGGTGAGCGGCCATTTCCGCAATTTAAATAATTGTGCGGATTTCTATTAACTTTCTTATGAAAATTTCTGAGTTATTAGCTTTTAAATTCCAGTTTGCAGGATGAGTGTCTTTTCCCTCAGTTTGGCATTATTCCTCTTCGTGCCATCCGTTTATAATGAAGTCAATTTAATCTTTGATGGGAATACGTCTCTTTCAAGTAAGACTTTACAATCACACTTTCACACTTTTACATTCTTTTAATAAAATTGGATAATTTTTCCTTGATTGATTATAAAAATGTATTTACCTGTTTCAGCTATTTCCGCACATGATAAAGTGGTGGTTTGCTATGTTGGAACTTGGGCAACCTACCGGCCTCATGAAGGAGCCTTTAATATTGAAGATATTGGTCTGTTTTACATTAAAAATTTAATTATATTATTATTCAAAGTATTATGTCATTAACTATCATATAATCTATAATTCATATGCGCCAAATATTTATTTTATGATTTCATTTTTTATTGTTTAGATCCAACGTTATGCACACATTTGATTTATTCATTTGCTGGGCTCAATTCCACGACAAATGAAATAAGACCATTAGATCCTTTTTTGGATCTTGAAGAGGATTATGGAAAAGGTTGTGATTTATTTTGTGAATATTACACATCTATCAGTAGTGATATTTAAGTATATTCAAATATTCATTTAACGTATAATAAATTAATATATTATCAGGTTGGTTCAAGAAGTTCAACAAGCTTAAGGAAGATCATGGGCATTTGAAAGTTCTATTGGCCATTGGCGGCTGGAATGAAGGATCTCAGAATTATTCAATTATGGCATCAGAACCGGAGACAAGGAGGAAATTCATTGCTTCAGCTGTGACATTTGTTAGGTATTTTCTTATAATGACATTAGGTGTTGAAGAAGTAACATTTCGTAACGGGACACATGAGAATTTATAATCCTTTGTTTGCTAAAGGAAATACGGATTTGATGGCCTAGATTTGGATTGGGAATTTCCAGCGAGGTATAAGGCTACTTTAGATGATATTATATTTATATAATATTTAGAGTGAACGATATACTTTGTAGCAATAACTATATATCTTTAGTATTTAAATAGAGTTTACACATAAATAAATATTGTGCATATCTATATAGTTATAATAATTTTCCTAATTATTTTTTTTATTAAAGGAGAGGAGGATTACCCCAAGATAAAAAGCATTTTACTCTTCTTGTTCAAGTATGTTAATTGGCAGACAGTTAATATTTTTCTTATTTTTCAATAATTTAATGGAAAAATGACATAATAATAATTAATAAATTAACTCCCACAAAACAAAAAAGAAATCTAAAATTCTTTTTGCTTCAAACAAAGATTTTTAAAAAAGGACTTTAAAAAAATAATATTTGAATTTAAGGAACTCCGAAGGACTTTTGATAAATTTGGTCTCATGTTAACGGCTGCTCTTGGAGCCTCAATGGAGATTGCAGAAAAAGCATATGAGCTCAAAGAGCTTTCTCGCCTTCTTGACCATGTTCACATTATGTGCTATGATTACTACGGGTCATGGGATAACAAGACTGGTCACAACGCTCCGTTGTACAACTCTCCAAACAAATTGTCTGTGCAAACCTCCGTCGACTACTTCCTCTCACAAGGAGTTGATCCGAAGAAATTAGTTCTAGGACTTCCGCTCTATGGAAGAACATTCCTTCTCAACGGAATTGGAGATAATTCGGCTCTTGGAGAAGCAGATGAAGACAAAGGTTTTCAAGGACCGTTCACAAGAGAAGATGGCTTCTTGGGATATAACGAGGTCAAGTTTTAAAGTTAAATTCATTCAATATTATCCAATATTTAATTCAATATTAATATTTTTTCTCTTAATATACTATACTTTAGCAGTTATTTTACTTATTTTGCAAAGATTTTAATGTGTAATGGTAATATTTCAGATATGCAAAGAGCTTAAATCCAGCAGGGGAGTATGGAAAACCTTCTTTGACTCCAAGGCTCGAGTTCCTTACATGAAGAACGGGGCGAAGTGGGTGAGCTTCGATAATCCGGACAGTCTTCGAGAGAAGGTGAGTTCTCATCGGCCAGAATGCGCTCTCGACAAAATTCCCAAAGTTCGACTCCAACGCGGCTTCAGGAGCCATTCATTTCTTATATCTTACCTGTATCTTACCAAAAGAACATGTAAAAATACATTTAGATATCAAAAATGAGTATTACCTACATTAAAAAAGTATTTAGACTTGGTTGATTAAATACTCTTGTTCATCTTAATAATCAATATAAATAATTAGTTAGTTAGGTTTGGCTTAAGTCACTAACAGAGTTATATGAGAATTTAGAATCTATAATTGATTTTTAAATATTTCTTAATATGGGGTTTAAAAAAATCTATAAAACGGTTTTTATCTATTTTAACAATTGTGTGTAATAAATAGGACAAACAGTACTAATTTGACATCTAAACTTTGGAAATTATGAAAGGCGTTGCTTTATCATATTCTTAAAAAATCCTTTACAATCATTCATTGAAACTCATTAAATAAGAGAACGGTAAACAAAATACTTATATTGAGCAACACAATTAAATATAAAAAAGGGGTTGATTTAAAAGGACAATTCAAAGTGGAGAAAAAATGATTACCTTTAAAAAACCTCCATTCCAGGAAAAGACCCTTAATTCTGATAGGAAGCTTCGGTGAATATAATTGTCAAGTGTCCAGGAACGTTTCCTTTTCGGAGGCCATTTCTTAATAGCCAGAATAAAAGAGAGATTTGATCCAAGGCTGAAAATAAAAGTTTCCCTCCTCCTTTGTCTTGGATGACCGACGGCACGGTACTTGACCAAAAATGTGAACTGCTGCTCGGAGGGCCCAGGCATGGATGATGGCCCTTAAGTGGGCTGGACATCCAAGTTTTATCATCTTATTGAGGAAGGGAGGTCAGTTGTCAGGCCAAGAACAGTTCAATTAAATAACAGGAGGACCCTTCCGAGTATTCCTATCCTTGAAAGGCACCCTCGCTTAACCCAGAACCCCAATAAAAATAAGTGGATCTTCCGTCGCCGTGAAGGAATAAAAGTGTCCTGTTGACGTCCAACGGTTCTTCTCTCCGCAATCGAATTGAGAGCGAACCGAGATGGATTTATAATGTTTTCCTTCTTGGAGGATTCGGAGGGTGGGCGAAGATAATGAGACCGGCTTTATTTGTATTTCAGGTGGCGTTCGCCATGTCCAGGGGACTCAAGGGTGCAATGGTGAGTTTGGAGAAGATGTTCCAATGATTTACTCCCTCATATCCTGCCTATTAAGACTTCTAACCTTTGTCCTTACCCTTCTCTGTGTCCTGGTATAGGTTTGGTCAATCGACACTGAGGACTTCAGAGGCACTTGTGGTGGAAGCCACTATCCCCTCCTCAGAGCCATCAATTACGCCCTTGCCCAGACCTCACCCAAGCCATCCGAACCCACCGACGAAGACAATTCCATCAACGCGGGCGCCCCTCCTTCCGGGCCAACCCTCGCCTTCCTACTCACCCTCACTGCCATCACTGCCATGACGTATTATGGGTTCTAAACAATGAGGAAATACAATGGAACTGAGGAATTCTTCTAAGGGAGCCTTTGTGATTGAGTCAAAGAATGTCAAGAACATGCAGGGTTTTATTTTTCTAGACTTAACCATTTTATCCTATTTTTTAAAAGTTTAAAAATGAAAGTTTATGAAAGTTTTTAGGACTGAACATGAGAGAGTTTGAATATTATTTAATAAAAAATATACCTCAAAAATTGAATTGGTCTGCTGAAATAATGTAAATTATTACGATTTAGATTATCATTTAAGACATTTAACAAGTGATTAATTCATTTTTTAAATGAAACAATTCTCTATTATTCTGAACGCGAAATGAATGTTCGTCGTCTTAAATAACTAAATAGGTGACAACAATTTTGTATGGTATTTACTAATGCCATATTACTTAACCAATGAACTGTGATTTTTTGTGTAATCAATTATGTATTCATTCCATTCTTGCCATTTAAAGGATAACGAAAATTATTGATAAAGTGATTAATGATTACCATTAGTTAAATAATACTTATACTTTGCACTTTTTAAACTATATACATAAATATGAAGAGCATTGATGCGAATAAATTACCAAAACACATCATCAATATTTAACACGATTTTATTTAGCATTTTTGGAATTCAAAGGTTTATTCATAAATTTGAAATCATAATTTTTATTTTTTAAGCATATTATAATAACCTTAAAATTGGGAAACCAAATTTTTGTCTTATTCTTCTACCCGAACACAAGAGAGAATATTGATAAAAGTAACATGACATGAATTAACATTTCATTTCATTAATGATGATTCGTTTATAATCGAGAGATATAGAATATTTATTAGAAACGAAATGGCCTAGTCCATGTGACTCCACCCTGTCCTGCCAGGTCCTGATCACCTTGAATTCTCAAACTCATTGTTGTTGAGGCTAAGAATTGGAAATCCTAGTGAAGACAAGGAAGTAATCAATGAGCACACGTGAAAAACACATTAACAAGCAATTGGAATTCACTTACACGATTTTCCAATCAATAAAAAAAAGGATGAGTACACAATTATTGGAAAGTATAAATATATAAGAATGTTCGACACATCTCTTCATTCACATTTGAACCATTTACAGCTCTTAATCGTCACCTTAAGCGTAACTTGAACTTCAAAATGGCAAAATCTCTATTCTTTATTTTGGTAAGTTTTAATAATTAGGTGTTTATATATAATTAGCATGTTTACTTCGATTATTGTAAATAACCACTGTTTTAGGTTGTGGCTCTTGTCGCCAGCATGAATGTTCTTTCTTATGGGCAAGAAAGGTCAAATATTTTATTAATATTATATTATATGTATTTAAATTAATATTCAAAACATAAGTATTTCATACAATTCCTACAATAAATATATATAACAATTTTAAAAACTTCAAAAATATGTTAGTTATAAATTATAGTTAGTAATAAATATAGTTTTCAACTGATAATAATTAAATGAATTTTAAAAATTCTATTGGACATTAATTATAGGTATCCAGCAGGAGTGAGTCCAGCTAGCTGTCCAAACTACCCATTTTGCAATATTGCTGGAAACGGAGCTCCACCGGGATACGTCTTTGATTCTCGCCTTGGCTATCCAGAAGGGATCAATCCAGGCCTCTGCCCTCAATACCCTTACTGCTAGCCAAATTACACGTCTACGGCTCGACCAGCAACAGCGTCATTCAATCCTAAACACAAGTCTCTAAAAGGCAAAACAAATATCCATTAACACGGCGTCTAATGATACCTTCACGATTTGTCTCACAAGACTCACACGTGTAATATAATTAAATTTTTCTTACTTGTATTATCTTATTCGGCCTTTTTTACATTTTATAATGCGTTAATAAAATGAAGGAATTGTGTGCGTAAAAATGTTGATCAAATTCGTTTAAGAGCCAAAGGCATGGAATTTTATGTAAAGCAAGGAAAAAGGAATTGGAAATGATTTTAAGGACACTTAAAAAGAAAGTTTTACGAGTGAGGATGATAATAATTGATGATGATAAATGAGGAAAGGTTCGAATCACTTTTTTACTCATTCCCCCTTTCCCTGCACAGATTGTCGTCCAGAGCACAGAGGGCAATAAAGATCCCTGAGGAATAAAAGAGTGTTAATTGAATCTTAATTGGTTATGATGGATGATTGGGAGGAAATCGAGGCGAGTCTTTTAAAGCCCCTCTCATCACTTTATGATCCCTTAGCTGAATTCCCCTTCCATCCCCCTGCTGTAAATATCCTCATTCTTCCTTTTAGGGCTCTTCGTCGTTCCACTTTTACAAGGGACTTTTAGAAGGGTTCCTTTTTCTTTATGACGAGCCCTCGGTCCTTATTATACATCCTCTTGTATAGACACACAATTACCAAGTTGACTTGACATCTTCCTTTTTCCCTCCCCATTCGCTCTTCATATCTTGATTGGAAATTAGCTTCGTTTTTCTTAAAAATTCACTTCTCGAATTCATTTTTCTTATTAATTAGATTTTAGATCTACTAATCTAACGAGCGAAAGTTTTTAACAACAAAGATGAAATTGTATAATTTACTTCTTTTATACTCGAAGAATAATTCGATTATTGTTGAATTGTTAAAGATTACTAACACAATAGTTAAAATGAAACACAAGTAAAAACCCTCATAAACATATTTATAATTCATCTAATTATTAAAATTAGGATAATATATTTAATAATATAAATGATTAAAATAAAATTTGCCGTTAAATGAATTTTTTTATTTAACTCGTAAAGTAAGAGGAGCTTAGTTGAGAGTAATATTTTTCTTTCCCTTCTTTACGTGGAAACTAATATAATATATGTTTTAGTCCTTGTTTAAGAAGTAGGAAGGGAAGTAGTAAAGGGGGAAGAACAGAGTCATCTTCGCTCTTAAGCAGATTTATTTTCTGAGGCAATAAAAGTTTATAGCTCACGGACGTGCCTCACACTCCGCCTTGGTCCACATTCTAATAATTCAAATCCAAAGTGAGACTCAACCCCTTTGGTTCAAGCTCAATAAACTCAGAAATAAATACACATGATGGAAATGGAGCAGCGGTTGTAAAGGCCCTTTTGGGTTCAGCATACAATGAAATACAATCAATTTAATTATTAACCTTCCATTCACCATTTAATTATTCAAGCAATTAGCAAGGAGGGTTTAACACGTTCCGAGCTTGTATGTCTTGTAACTAAAAGCCGTTTAATTCTTTTGCTCAGGAGGTTAAAAAATACCAAGTGTGCCGAAGGAACGGAGAGACCAGAGTTATCATATTTTATAAGTAAGGGAGGCGAACAGGAAGAGAAGAACCATGGCCGTTTGCTTGGAAAGGGAAAGAATAAAAAAGGGAGAAACAGACGGAGTCTCTTTAGGAATTCGGCAGTAAAGAGGGAAGGGATTCAATTAGACGGAGATCAGTCTAATAATGGCAGAGCCGTCTCTCTTGGCTTCGCGTAATGGAGGATCGGGGGAGGCGGAGAAGCGGATGTAGTGAGGATGGATGAATAATAGAAGATCATGAAGCTCACTGATGAAATTCAAGTGTCCTCGGAGACCCCGGGAGCTCCAAGTGGAAAATCCGCATGAAGCGTGGAAAAATTGAAGAACTAGTTCCAAATCTCCGACGAGGGAATTGTCTCGACTCAATTTTATATTTTTCAATTTTCTTCCCTTCTCCCTCACATTTTTCTCGCCTCTTTATTTTCCGGACGGAGACGAAGGCGAGAAGGGAAACGGGCCTTTACGAGCTTTATGAAATGACGTTCATGGGATCTCTCCATCTTTTTATGGACACGAGCTCTTTTCGTATCCTTATCTACTCGCCCTCACCGCACTTTCTCCTCCTCAGCCCGCCGTTCCCCAAACTCTTACAAATTTAATTCTCCTTCTTCATAAATGTCACTTCTCTTTCATAATCTCCCTTTCTTCCGGAGGAATTTGATTAAACATCATTTCAATTTAATCATTTCCATTCTTATGATTCCTTTTTGATTCATTTTAACATGCGTCGTCTACAAACCTTATCTTATTCTTTCACGTTAGGAATAGAATCATTTCACATAGTTTATGCAACGATGCAAAAATATGTAAGATTCTTTTTCTATAGAAGTCTAAAGTCATCTATATAGTCTCAATCTCTTAGGACTCCTTATAATTCAGAATATACATTTTTGCAAGGATTCGTGAATTCATGCCTTAAGGAAATAAATACTATAAAGTCAAAGTATTGGCTACAATTTATGGCTTAATGACCATAAGTATATTATTTGATAATAATTAGATGAAAGTTCACCTTCAAAGGCGTCAACGGCTAAATAGTTAATATTTCTCTCTATAAGATTTTATGCTCGTTGTTATATTCCATGAACTAGTGGAAAATTTTACGAGTATTTGAAGCATATAATAATATGGGTTTTATATCCAAGAACTTATAATATAAGCTAATTTATAGTATTTTATATTATATAGATTATTATTAAAGTGTTTTCGAGAAAGTTGTTAATTAGATAGAGGTAATAAATAGAGGGAGCGGCATTGGTTCCAACTAAGACGTTCCTCGTTGCTGTTGGTGGTAATTGGGAGAGAGGAATTGGTTGACCCAGCGTGCCGAAACCCCGAAAGGACCAAGAGACAAAGGAGCCGCAGAATTAATACCATGACGGCCTATAGGCCCCCTTTTTACGATTATTGACCATTCCTGCCCAACGAAACTTTACCGTAAATAAGAGTCAATTCTTATAGAGCCTAATAACTAATAAGATGGAAAGAATGTGTCATAAAATTGGACTTATTATGCTTTTATGACCCTCATCTTCTTATTTGTCTCCTCTCCATCTCAATTCTTCAACTCCTTCACCAACTCCACTTGCGCCCCACCAATTATTTTCATTTTACATCTTACTTACAATATATACCTTGTACTTTTTCACTTCAGTGGAGATTTCTTCATTTTCAATTCAATTGCTCAAATGAAATGATGAAGAGCTCCGAATATAGCAAGAACAAGCTCATTAAATATTAAAAGGAGAAAAATTGAATAATTTTCATTTACATATGAGTCGCTCATGTTTTAAGAATAATCATAGTCCACTGTGTTAACAAAGTAAATGCAGTGGGCTATGGAATAATATTTATATCAGGTTGTTTTATAGGTTTGTCTCATATTCTTTTATTAATCTTCCAAACTAAATACAATCAGATCAAAGTTGGCAAAACAAGAGAACTATTTTAATTAACAAAAAATCAAAATGTCATTCTTTTTAAAAATAATAAAAGCATTTTAAGAAAATGAGAGAAGGACCATGATTTCTAAAAACTTGCCCTGACCACGACCGGCTGACCCCATTCATTGGATGTTGTTCGTTAGAAAAGATCCCTCTGTCCTTCCATTACAAAAACCCTCATCCACTTAACAATCCACTGATATTGAGCTCATAAAGCACGAAGGTCTTTTTTCCTCTTATCCCTTCTATTCTTCGTCAAAAGAGAGCTCAAGACAGAAAAAAGGACCGCAGAATTAAATGACTTCACCATGCCTGGAATCTTGAAGCTTGTCCAATAAATGTATTTTACTTTATTACGTCTCACTTCTTAGTTAGTTGGAATTGAAGTCACAAACTTCAACACTTTTCCGGAAAAGGTCGATCGCCAATTGCTTCAAGAGAAACCCATTCACCCTTTAAAAGAGAATAAAGGGGGAAGTGCAAATTAAATATACGCTTCTTAACAACTTGTTCTCCTCCGTTCTCCTCATTGTACTCCTACTACATAGAGCCAAAAGCTTATTGTATCATATAAATTGAGCGAATAACAGACACAATTAAGCATTGTGTAATCTCACATTGAGAGGAGAGCTTAGGAGAATTAATTGGTTTTTACACTATTAAATGAAATCTCAAATCGGGTTCAAGTGTTTAATTAGCATTAGAAAGCCGTTGAAGCGGGTGAAAAGAGGGAGTTGACTCCCATGGCATAAAAGAAGAATAGAAGAGCCCGAGTGTCCCTTGAGGGAAAAACTGCTTGGAACAAAAGTCCCTCTCAGGCGCGAATATTTGTGGTCCTCGGAACTTTGAGCAGGTTCTAGCGAGGGTGATTCGATCAAAAAGGGACCAGTGCACGCAGTGATTAATGATGGGTTTAACCGTGAAAAGCAAAGGAAGTAATAGAGTAGCCTCCAGGATCTCTTCCCTATTACTTCCTCAGTCGATTCAAATAGAGCTTATAGGGATTTCGAGCTCGGGTGAACACATGTTCGCTATTGGATTTATTCACACCTCTCATCTCCTGACACTTGGGCTATTAGCGAGATTCATCGCCTCGCTTCCCCTTCTTTCTCCGCCTTCAATTGAAATGCTAAATGAATCTGCGTTATTTAACTTCAATTGAGTAAAAGCCCATGCTACCAATAATAATATCATTATGACATGACCAGTAAAAGTGAATTCATATACTGAAGGATCAATTTATTTTATTTATATTATAAACAGATTAAATATCCTCTTCACATTAATGAATCCAAGTCGGGACCGACAGGCCTCATAAATATATATACAATTACTCTTATATAACATACCAAATAAAGCTTTATACAATATTAGTATAAGTAAAAGCTCTAATATATATATTTATTAACTAATTGTAAACACTTAACATTTAAGCTCATACATGGATACATAACAGTTTAGGTTCATTTGAGTCAGTGCCGCTGGTGAGAGTAAAAAAAAGAAAGGGATCGGGTCAGTCAGTCCCTGTCTACTACTGTCTGGCTCCAAAGAATGTAAAAGATATGGAATGATAACACATTAAGAAATACGGCGGCCCGACACTTCTTTCCCCATACACACACACGCCCAAACTCCCTCACATCTCACACACATGTGAATTGGAGATGAAGTGTAAATACATGCTGACTGAGAGACTCCACTTTGAATGAGAGCGTCCCAAAGCTTAAGTTCAATTTGTACACACTGAACACAGTTGTATAGCCCAAGACTTTCTTCGGCAAGTGGAATTCCGACTTCCGTCTTTTTATTCCGGAACAGCGGAGCCGAGTGATTTCCGCTCTCTGAGTGCGAAGGCTCCGAATTCATTCATGAATCCCTCCTTTGGCTTCTAATGGGTCCATAATTCTCCGCTGAGTGAATCCATTACGAATGGGAAGTGAAGGAGGCGGGACGACGACAAGAAACAGGAGGCTCACCAGACGCCTCGCCCGCCGGCTGCGAATCCCCAGCACCCACAACCAAAACCTCATTTGGGTATCTTAGCCAGGAAAACGGAGGAGGATTCTCAACAGACCAGATAGTATTGAGATGAACATTTTGCCACATAGTAGCCATTAACGACCTCACCTCCTTATTTATCACCTCGCTAAAAGCTATTCGCAAAAAATATCTCGCAAGCATCACTCTTAAATCAACCTTTTAAAAATCCTAATTTACTTTTTACATCTCTACATTACTCAAAAAGCTCTCAACACTTCATTTCTCCATTGAGATCATCGTCTTCTCATCGCACTCCATATTTTATTAGCAATCAGGGCCTCGAGTTTGAGATGCTTAAAAAGCTCTTGAGAACTCTTTAGCCTCTTTTACACCATGTTTATACGTTCAGCTTATGGCGTCATAAATGAGTGAGAAAACTTAATTAATTGAGCCTTTTGGTTTTTATCAAATACTAATATTTAATTAACATTAAAAGTCAGTAATAAATCTCGAACTAGTTACACACACATGTAAAGAACTATATTTGCTAACCATCCATCAAATAATCTAAATAAATGAAACCCCCAATATTATTTAATAAAAACTTTAATAAAAATATTAAACGAATTTAATCATTTGACAATTGTATTGTTTTATTTAAAAGATATTGATTTTTTATATTATAAGTATGACATTTTTATAATAAAATATAAATTTTTGATCATTCATAATTTACGAATATTAATTTGATGACTTTCATCTTTAACTTGAATTGCCAACGGCATGACATGAGGAAGAGAAAGGGACGCTTTTATCATCTGATTCATCTGGGAAAACCACAAACTTGCAATTATGGTATTTGGCAAAGCCCAAGAACTATAAATTTTAGTTGATTTCCCCAAACCTGTTTATGCCAGAGGATTGGAATGTATGATATGTATGAAGTAATTTTTGCATTTATACTTATACCTTATTGATACGCTCTAAAGAATATCAATACTAATAGACTTTCTACATAGGCTTTCTACAACTGTGAGTTTATTGAAGAAGTCAATTTATGTCTAAAAGCTCAATTTCTTCTATCATAATTTCCTGTTTTCAAACATTTATTAATGAGGCTTGATTGCTTAAAATTATCTTCATTTACAACTCAACCATAGTAATTTACTATTTTACCTTTTTAAACATTTAACTTTGCCTTTCTTCATTTACTTCCCTTCTACTCAATCTACTCGTTATTTTGTCCGGGATATTTTAAATTGGAAGTGAAACACCGACGCAATGCGTAGGAAATAATTTAAGCGAAATAAGGGGAACAAGTAATTGAATGTTAGCTTCTATGTGGCAGTCTACACATTGTGTGTTCTTATGTGTAATTCGTACTAAAGAACAAATTATTGTGCGGAGGAAGATAAAAGAGGAAGTAATGGGTCTGCAGGCTTGTTCCAAGGAAATAGTCGTAATTTAGCCATAAAGTGCTATTAGGGATTTGGGAAGAAATGGGCGGCGAAGGAGTGTTTGAGGGGCCCCTCCTCCGAGTCTCTCTTCCGATCTCGCGATATGGGGAAGAGGACCATAAATAAGGAAGGAAGTATAATGGAGATAAGGGCCCAAGACGAGGTTAAGGCAAGTGGCGGAGGAACGCAAGCCCGAGACGGCGGCCGTAATGGTCGGGGATCGACCGAGCCGGGTAATGGAAGGATAATCAAAATGTCGCCGAGGCCGAGTGGTCCCGGATGAGTCGAGTGAAGGGAGATGAGTGGGGGCAGGTGCGGGCTAAAACAACACACACCATAGCCGCTCCCCGCCTATTATTATAAATTAGAGTCTGTTGAGACAAGGGATAAATAGAAATTGGGAGGATCATCTGTTCGTTGCCATGGAGGCACCGGAAGGTTGATGTAGATAAATGACTCCATCTCGCTCTCCCGGGTCTCCAGCCATATCAAGACAGAGACTGAGGACCCACGAGATAAAATTCATGAGCTCGCATAAATCCTCCGTCTTCGAGCTCCATTCCCGGAATCCAATAACGGCGAATTATTTCCTCCGCAACTTTTATTATTCTTCCCCTCTCTCCAATTAACTCGCCCTCCGACTACGCAAACTTCCTATGAGATCTGTTCCACTCCCTGGTTCTCAAAATCCATTTGGTCAGACGGACATTTATACTTAATGTCTGGTCCGCTTCCCAGATTCTTCCGGATAAGAAGGGTATGTTCGGGAGAATAAATAATGTGCCCGAGTGTGTGGAATTTACAATACGGCGTGAGGCGTCATTTTAAATGTTGATCTTATTGAGAGAAAGAAAATAAAATGAGGAATGAGGAGAAATGAGTAAAAGCACAGAGACAGTTTCTAAATCGAGGAGAAGAGCTGAGACATAAAAATGTCATGGATTGACTAGGATTTATTAGAAAATGATTCTCGTAATGGCGGAATGAATATGGATCAATATCGATGAGGTTTAATAGGAGGAGAGAAGACGAAGAAGAGTGGTTTTATTAAATGCCACTTTGTTCTATCGGCCCTTTATGGCTCACCCTGAATTAACAGTGGCCTCTCAGATGAGGAAATCACTCTTGGCCCTACTTTACACTTCGCATTATGGATATTGAATTATACCCTCAATTGAGTTTATGACCGCACTCTTACTAAGAGCTCACTATCTTAATTACCAACTTCTCTGCCTCACCCTCTCCTTTCCTTTATACATCATTTATAGACCATTGTGTGCACCAACAATCCTCGAATGCAATTCGCCACCTTCTTTTATTATTATATTAAGACTATCAATTAGGAGGAATGAACATGATCCGACATTAAAAAAGGAATTTGGTTAAGAACCAGCGCTTAAATATCAATATGAATGCCTACTTTACAATTAGTTAAAAGGCACTTTAACATTTTTTAAACCTTTTAACTTAATTCGTATTATAAGTAGATGGAATGAGAAATGCAAATTGGATAATGAACGATAATAAATATATAAGTATTTAGAATGGGAATTAGGGCTAATGAGGATATTTACCGTTGAGAACAAGGAGATGAAATCATCAGTTTGAAATTCTACTTTAGAGCACAGAACAAGGATGCATTTTAATCAAGATTTAATTTGCTCTTCTAACTGTAATCTAACTATGAAGGCATGTTCAAAATGTCTGAAGTACTTTCCTAATTATCACTTATCAATTCTATATAAAAATGAGGATAAATGAAACAGTCAAATTTTCCAGACAAAGAGTCTACAACTATACAAATGTCTTATCTATTTAATAAGGAAATATGGAATGCAATTTCAAGAGTTTCAATGATTTGAGTGAATGATAATAAATATCGGCTAACATGATTGGATTGATTTAAATATAACTATATTTTTCTTTTCATGAAGTAATAATAAGCCATAGTAAAAATACAATAAAAATAATGAAAGCAGAAAGCAGCCGCTTATTAAAGTAAAAGTAAAAGGACTTTAGATGAAAAGAATGTGAGAAATTCGGATAATGACAATAATGAGTCGATAAATTTAATTCTGAAAGCTTCGTGTTTTATTTTGGCACAAGAGAATTCACATTACTGTCTTCTATACTCTATTGTAATATCAACAACACAGTCTGAGAGATAATAAATCCTTTCAATGCCACATACCTTCTTCATACAAATTACTTTAGCCAATAGTAAGTAGTGTTAAACAAATTGGATAAAAAATTATCTAGTTTAATTTAAAATGAAAACAGAATGCCTAATAAATAACCCAAAGTCAATTCCAAAACAATTTAGCCAATTGAAATTTTAAAATCCTTCTGAAAGAATAAAAATCTCTAGAATGTTATAGACTATACATAAAATATAGTTAGATCTCGTAAAAAATGGAATTAGTAAGAATTAACAACATATTTAATTAAATTATAGTGAAATAATTACAAATAATAGAAAACTTAAAATAATGAAGACTTACACTATATTATAATACATAAAGTACAATTTCAAGACCTAACTCTAATGAAATTCTCGCAATCTCCTACTTAATACTGAAATATCTTTACAGGACTCTGTGCTGATGAGACTATCTAATAATCCTCATTCACACACGCACACATTTTATACATCCCCAAAACTTCCGCTTCAAAACACATAATATTACAAGAGAGAAATGAGTATAATCTTGGTTTTAATACCTACCTAAACTCATAATTATAAACTAAATGTAAAATAAAATGAAATCATTTGAGTATCATTAATTAATAAGGACAATAGACAGAGATTCAATGTTTCTGGTTGGGACTTTCTTTGTATGGTTGGAAGAGCGTGGTCACTGGTGGTGACTGGCGGGTATGCGGAGATGGTGAATTATTCTTGCCCGGCGGACTCATCCCTTCTGGATCCACACATTGAATGCAATTTTCGCTCGAGGAGTTGGAAGAGGGTGATGAGGTGAGCGGAATCCTCGTGGTCGTCACATGCGACATCTCGTCCGAATTCTCCCGGAGGTAAGGTGGGTACATGGGACGAGAACCCGGAGAGGAAGAACTCACGAGACCATAAGGGTGATGACTTGGAGAGTGAAAGCCGGCTCTGATGGGCCCTCCGTGCCCTTGAGGAACTCCTCCTTGAGGGTAGGGATTTCGCGGAGGAATGCCAGGGCCCATTGCTGGATGTTGGTAGTAGGCCGCTTGATAGAGAGACGCTGGATTGTAAGGATAATTCGTCGCCGATGCAGCAGCTGCGTGAAGAATGTATGCTGCTAAAGCGGGATCTGCATATGGCCAAGCCAGGGCGAGTCGCTGACGCTTGTCTTTCATCCTCCGATTTTGGAACCAGACCTATAATTGAAGAATAATTTTGCTTAGCCAAATCATTTAATATTCCAACTAAACTAAGTTATTCTATTAAAAACTATCCTCCAACAATTGCCTTTTATTTAAATGTCCGAATTTAAATACGCAACTAATGCGTAAACGCCTTAAATTAAACTTCTTATTATAGATATTTTCTTAACCTTCGATAATGGCTAATTGAAATATTAAAATCTGCTTTTACAATGCGTATTAATGGTGTATTTGAGCTCCAGCTAAATGGAAAGCATGTAAAGTTGATAAATACATGTTTAACATGACGGGGTGGAGATAAGTAAATTGAACATGTGTAAGTGTTCGGAGAAGCTTTATGCGCGTTCAAAGGTGTCAAAAGTAGGGAAAGATGAAGAGGAGGGTCTGAGGCCGCCAGGGAGGAAGAGGATGTGTGAGAGGCAAAGGAGGACATTCAAGTCTTAATTAAATTTTAACGTGTTTTTTCATTCGTCAAAAGAGAATTCCACCGAAATTTTAGCAGCTCAATTATCGAGCGATGATAAGGCGAGAAGTGAGCAAAGGTTCTCGGATTTCATTCCCTGATTTTACGAGCCCCTTTTAACACCATTATCCTTTTACTCTCAAATTGTTCGTCGGCTCGGGCCGCCAACGAATTTCTCTCTCTTGCCTCTCAGCTCCTTCGGCTGATGATGAAAATCTTAATGTTTAATGTCTCCTCATTAGACTTCCTTAGCGAGGCCATTATCGCTCTCCATTATGCCTCCTGGTTAGATGAGACTCCTCGTCTCTGAATATTTGATAAGATGAGGCGCTATGATTACACGGCTCCGACTCAACTCCCTCACGACTCTCTCACATGCTCATCTATAATCTCCAGTCCGAGAAGAAAGAAATCTACCTTGATCGTTGACTCGGGGAGATTGAGCTGAGCGGCCAATTCGCACCTCCGAGGTCGGGAGACGTAATTTTCTTTGAAGAACTCCTTCTCCAGGCGGCCCAACTGCTCTCTCGTGAACGCCGTCCTGTAGCGTCGGATCCCCTCATTCACCGACCCATTCCCTCCTGGTGACTTCTCCGAATCTGTTTAACAAAAAATTCCATTGTTCAATTCCCAAGTTCAATGCCAATGTAAGGACAACTCAAAAATAAGGGGTTCTCGGGATTTAAGCCCTCAGTGTAATTAAAAGAAAATAATTGGAGCTTAAGTCATATTGGATTTAATCCCATACTAATTATTCCCAGAATCGCTCAATAGGAAAAACGAGTCTCAATGTCAACACTGTTCATGACGGTCCTGAAGGCGAGGAGTTCAAAAGAACCCAACAGCCACATGTGGGAGTTTATAAGTAAATTTAGCATGTATTTAGCCATAATAAGTCTTAAAGGCAAGACCCCCTGATTGTTCCACAAGAGACGTTGATTCCTATCAAGAACTATTGTGATTGTATTAGGACTCATTGGTAATCATCGTCGGGCGAAGAGTTTGACCCTTCCTAATCCTCTCAAACTTAATCCCCCCTAAGGTTCAATGTTTGCTTATATTTGTCTACTTTCAGGGAGTGGTGTTGGTTGGGGTGGAATAAGTGTTTGCTTTCGGTTTTCTCAGAATCAAAAGAGAACCCCAGGGTGTGGAGGGTTTCAAGAGCTAACTCGCTTTAAGCTCCTTCCGATCAGAGTCAACTTCACTCATATGACTCCATAGTTTAAATCCAAAGTGGTATAAAGTCATGAGTGAGTGAGTTTAGGGGTTTTAGCGGTGCGTTGGCGGTTTAAAATTGGGTAGGGGAATACCTGGGGATTCCTTTTCATATCCTCCATTCGAACACATTTCCTTAAATTACTATCATTACAATTAGCTCAAAGGCCCTGGGCTAATAAGCGAATTGAGAGATAGATGCTCAGGCGGCTGGTGACTTATTTATAGCCGGCGAGGGAGATGAGCCTTTATGGCGATGAGCTATCACACAGCTACTTTGACTATTTATGTGCATGGTTGTTCAGGAGGAGCAGATTGTGACAGAAAGGAACTTTGTTACGGGAGAACAATGCCATGGCTGTGGATTTGAGAGTGTAGATGTGGGTGGGCTTTGATCCGAAGCGGGGGAGTCCTCTGCGAATGAGGACGGTGGAGACATTGAGGAATGGGAGCCTTTGTCACCCCGCGTGTTCCTTCCCTTTGTTCTTTTCCTCCGAGAGGAGGACGGAGAATAGAGGCATGTGCCCTTTGACAGAGAAGCCCTTTCTATTGTGACAACTAGCTGACACTTATACGATACTCACCTGAGCTCTCTTCATCCTCGGACTATACGACCGAGTTGAATTCTTTTCTCCCTCCATCTCCTTTTCAACCATCTCTTTTCACAGATGTACACTCTTTATGTCCTCAACTGGCCACTCAAACCACGAGGAATTTCCTATTATTATGAGCCCCATTAGCCATCGTGTCATTTCTAATCTCTCCATATTTCCCTCATCAATCAAATAACGATTTGAGAGTTTAAAGGGGTATACTTGGCTAAAATATCAAAAATTCCTTAAAAATTAATTCGAAACAACTACTTTGATTAATTGAATGTTTTCATAACTACTTTCTACGATAACTAAAATATCTCAGTATCCATTTAAGTATCTTAACCATTTGTCTTGGAAGTCAAACTCAAAAGGGAATGTTTACAATTGGAAAAAACAAACCTAATATTTTTAATTTATTTGTTACAATAAAAAATGAATAAAATGAAATATAAATCGGTGTATGAATGATAGAAAATAATATTGCATGAATAATTTTGAAAAAAACCAATTTGCAAAAATAAGAAATTCCTTATGGTGCCAAAGTGCCAATGCCTCTTATTATAACAACTCTAATTATTGTATTCAATTTGCCAACAAGTTTTAAACACTGCCTTAAAGTCTTATTGCCCCAAACGCGATTCATAATGGAGTCTGACTAGATATAATGTGTATATTATAAAAAAAATAATTATAAAATTAAAATGTCTATTTACAAAATACTGACCTTTGTCGGAAGGAGGTGAGTTTTTGATGGAGAGGTCATCTCGACCTTTGGAACTTTCCTTAAGAGAATCCGGAGAATGGAGGGAAGACATGGGTGGAGTGGCCGGGGGAGATTGATCAGAACCGATCGGCGGGGAAATCGGAGCCGCCTTCATGTTGATCCCCGAGAACCCGTGAATCCCAAGTCCATGGTGGAGCATATGATGCGGGAGCGGGGCCGGATGATGCGGATGGTGCGGTCGCAGGATGTCTTGGATCCTCAGGAGCCCGTTCCCACAGAGCATTCCCGGGTTGTTCTCTGGCGGGTTCGAGTCGATGGGTATCTGGATTTGTCTTGGCTGCATCTTGTGCGAGAGCCGTTGTTGATGATTCGGATGGAGGAGGAGGTTCATGTGGTCCTGACTGTGCGGAGCGAGTGAAAAGGGAAGTTTCCCCAGTCCTACTATTTAGCTCGCCGAGCCCCAACCAACCAAGGGGCGGGCCATGGAGGGAATCATAGCCCTTGCGGCCCAATCATCGTCCCTATCCACGTCTTCATTTGGGACCATGAGGACCGGGATGATGTGCCATCACTATCTCTGTGCAGAACAAGACCCTGCCCCACACCTCCTCCTTTATTGTCCCTCATCCAACTCATCCTCATCTCTTAGAATGCTTACGTTAGAAGATATACCGTATATAGCCTTATTATGCTTTCCACTTAGGTATATAAATTGAAAATCACATAAGACACGCAGCATCATATAAAGATATGCCAATTGATAATAAGTATACTTGACTATTTACTCTATAAGTGGGCATGGTAAGGGATCTTGGAATTTATGCCTCTCCTTGTTATTACGATGACTTTCTTGTTCCCCCTCTCATTGTCATCCTCGCCCTGTTGTAATGAGCCTCACTTCTTCACATTCCAGCTCGTGCTCTCGATTCTAGGGCCCTTCTTGCTACACCTGACATTACCTACGTCTATTGTATTTATGAAAGTCTTTTACTGAGTCCCTGAGCCAAACGGACCAACCCCTTTATGACGGAGGCAATACGTGATTTCGAGCATTCAAACCATTAAATTTAATTATCCTAGTGAGATGTGATGACTTTATGTAATATTATAGAGTTTTATTTATGAAAGTCGGACTTCGGAGCTTCCAGTAAAACTTTCATAATAATACTAAAGGATTTCATAATAAATATTTATTGTCTTAAATTTATTTCATAACTACCATTTCTACCATACACTGTCTTCACATGTTTAAATTGGTTTATTAGTGAATTTATTAGATTTTAGATATTTTTATAATAATGTGGACTAAATTGTAAAGTTTAATTAGAAATTCATATTCTAAATTCTATTTTCCATCTTTATAAGTGAATCTTTGCTCACAGTTCACAGTGCTTCAGAAATCTTGAAAATATTGTTTTTACCTAATATTATATTTATTTTAAAAAGCATTGTGAATTTATCATCGTATGCATTTCATAACAATCATTCCTCATTAAAGTCATCTGAATTTCAATACCTACTTCAGTATTTGAAGATATTAACAATTTAATAATATTACGCAAAATTTTATATATTTGAGTAGCACAAGAGAGCCTTGCCTTGATTTCTTGATATTATTAATTTTACAACTTTTTGTATAAAATTTTAGAGTTTATTTTTTAACGAATATGCGACGCTCATATTACGACGTTGTTGAATGTATTAATAATTAATTCCGTATAACCTCATGCTTTACTTGGTATTTAACTATTTACGGAGCATTCAACATAATCCAAATTCCAACCTATTTATGAAAATAAATTAAGAAGTCTATAAATAATTGAGGTAAATTGCATTTTAAATGCACCTGCACATTAGTGTAAGGGAAGTGCTCATCACCCTTATTGTTAGTATTTAGTCCTCAATTCTGAACCCTGAGCACAAACTCTGTACAATCAATCCAGTTAGAACCTCAGTTATAAAGTTATAACTGGAAACAAATTTTTAAAAAGTAAAAGGAATGCTTGCTTGAAGGAATGAGGCATGCATATAACGGTTTTGATGTGTATGTGAAGCATTCATAATTTGACCTAAAGGTTCCTTATCAAGAGTAAGTATCCATCAATTCCTAATTGACTTTTAATCCTCGGAAAAGTTAATAGATTAAGAATTCGTTGTAGGTGGCATGTTCGAATTGATTGAAGGACACAGGCCTGAACATTTTGAGCTCCTCGAATCATTTACCTTTAATTATCCTCTCGGAACTGTTTGTGAAACTCAAGACAAAAGTGTCTAGTCTCGCCTTCCACGCTTGAAATGCGTATTTATTATTTATGAAGAGGCCTCAAACTGAGCGTCAATCGTTCTTTTAGATACGGGTTTAAGGGTTCAAGTTCATAGAAGAGTCTGTTTATTCCTCCGCGTCTCTCCCTTCAAGATTTGTTTTGGGGAGTAATCGAAACTAATGGAATAATGGGATATTGTTCAGTATGGGTAAAGGGTCCTACACTGTCTGGGCTCATTGCCGGGCGGAGAATTGGCATTGGAGTCAGAGTGACTCTGGAGATAAGCAGAGTGCCTTCATTCGTAATGGAATAAAATGGTTGTCGCGGGGGCACATGATAATCTGTCGTCGTCGTCGGCGTCTGCCAGCTCCATTACCTCTCAAAACCTTTCTCTTCACTTGCACTTCCTTCACCCAGAATGATTATCTCGAAATCCTCGCCGGCCTTTTCCCATTTGTAAAATACAATTCGACTACTCGGAACGAAGACCACTCGAAAGAACCCATGTATTTACATCTACTAGTAGTAGACGAGGACTTCTTTAGAGATGTCCAACAATTGGACACCTAACAATAAAATAAATAGAGCTATTTGGATTTTTAGGAATTCTTGTATTATTACATGGAAAACTCTTAAACCATTGTTGGCTTGCGTTAAGTTGATAGTGTTGATAAGCAATAATAATATACATTTTGTATAAGAGTAAGCTGGACCAGAAGGAGAA
The DNA here is from genome assembly GCA_009869795.1 of Neelides sp. FZ-2019. Taxonomy (NCBI): domain Eukaryota; kingdom Metazoa; phylum Arthropoda; class Collembola; order Neelipleona; family Neelidae; genus Neelides; species Neelides sp. FZ-2019. The sequence goes on along the minus strand of VJMY01000554.1, from coordinate 13,046 downwards.
AAGCCAAGCTTACATTAAGGATAATAATGTATTGGAACTACAACTTCACAATATACTCGATTAAGAATCTTATGTAGCAAAGAGAAGCCAAGCTTCATCTATACCACTTGCCAGAGGTATAAAGGAAATGTATAAAACATAGAATTTATAAGAAATTGACTATGGTCAATCAAGGAATGAATTGGATGTTTTTGTTGGATATCTGGAAAGGTTTTGATGTTCATCATTTCCCTTTTGCCTTGAGTTGGGCTTGGTGGGATATGTAAATGAGCTTGAGCGTAGTTATGAGCACTTATTAGTATTTATTACTGACCCGGGCCGTCGTAAAGGAGGAGTTTGGGAGGTTCGAGGGTAGGAGAATCTCTCTTTATGACGAGCCAAAGAAAGGCAGAGAATCGTCGTAAAAGGAAAGGTCAGACATTATATTATTGTGTTTTGTTGTGACCGCCGACGGCCGCGGAGGGACAGCCACCTGCTACTGAGACACATTTGTACCCCCGTATTGACTCCACAACACAAGAACTCGGAATCCAAACCAATAATCTCCTTTCAAGAGCTCCAACAGTCGAGTGTAAAGTATACTTTTGAGAAGAAGTGATACAGATAAGATTAACCCTCCTCGACCTGCTACAATAATATCATCTTCCCTCAACCGCTCACTCAAACCAAAATATTAATGCAATGTGGAAAACTCCAGCCTCATTGTAAACATTTCTTCAAAAATGGGAAAAGATGGGTTTTTTTAAACCAGCCATTATTCCTCTTCCAACTTTAATAAGCTTTACTCTCACGTTAAAAATTATTGGACTAGTTAGAGCAATATAAGTAGCTTTTAAATATTATTTATTTATATATAATGTGGGTGATGATGCTTAAATGTTTAATAAAAATATAGGATTTGAATTTAATTAGTGTAATTTTTTGAGAACAGTTAATTTCCTCCTGGCCATAGTCGTTATTTATTGAAAGGCATGGGGGATGGAAGGAATTTCTTTCGGCATACATTTGATTTGGAGTGAAAGGGGGATTTGGATAGGTGATGTTGAGTGATGGGCCTGAGTTTGTCACCAGAGCCTTTGCCGGCCATGTTGAGGAGGCGGAGAGGCCCTTAAAATAGAGTTTGTCGTAGTGGGAGGGAAGGGAGAGGTGATAATAGGATTTCGGGAGGATAGAGGAAATTTTGAGGATCGGAGGTGGAAGCGCTGTCGAGAGCCTGTCAAATACTGAGGATGATGAATGACCCCACCGCCCTTCCCCCGCAACCTCATCATGCCAGCGAAGAGGGAAAACCCCTTTGACGACTCCCTACTAAAAGACTATCATTGACCAGGAACCTGTTCCGGATTACCCGATTCTCCCAAAAAGATGCTCAGCTCAGCATGAACACCTTTTTTAAAAGAGCCGACCGCATTTTTCGGCTTTGTAAAGAACTTTTCTCGTTTAGCTCCTTATGAAGCCTACAAGGAGCCTAACCCTTTCTCAACCTATCTCAACTTTCTCTCCAACAAATCTGAGCATCAATGAACTGACAATCATCCAAAAATTTATTAACGTTGCGCCAAATTCCTCACTTGGATGTCAAATAATTATGGTTTCTTTTATCAAGGAATTAACAAGCTGCTAATCCCCAGTTTATATTCTGTATTTTATTCCTTCCCAATCAAAAATGTAATTTCTCAATTTCACACACATCTATTTATGTATGTAAAGGCATAGCGTATGGGTATCTTAGGAAAGATCTGTAAGGAGGGAAAGAAGTTCATTTGCTATTCACATATTCTCATTTTAATTCGAATGAAAAGAGGCATTAAAGTTTGAGAGAATCTTGTTAAGAATGTATTCGCCTAGGCATGAAGATAAATAGGAATTGAGTGGAGAGACAGGGTGTGTAATTGGGTGTTTGGGATGTTCGGGAGTTGTGGAACCTTCGTGTTGTTTGGCTTCGGTTAAATGAACCGACGATAAATCCTAGTGTGGTAATTTGGCCTTTATAAATTGACATTGATCTCTGGGAGTCGGTCCTTTATTGGCCTCGCCGTTTATCTTGGCACGAAAGTATTTCCTTTTGTCCTCAGCGAGTCCATGACAAAACCGAAATGGCTCCTCCTTTGCCAATCGCCCTCCTTCTGCCCGTAATCCTCAAACGAGCCTGAAAAGATGGGAACTCAATTTCCCGAGGAGAATCATCCCATTTAAATTCTAATTCAATGTGTTATCTCCCTCTGGCCGGCCCTTCCGCCCTCACCGAATTACTAATCAATTGGCTCCGCAGACATCTCGGGATAAAATCAAAAGGAGGAATTACTTCCTGAATAAACAATGATTCTCTTCGGTCCTCCCCTCTGCTCCCCCATCTTTTTACAATACTAATTACGAGGGAACAAAAAAAACTTATGACATGCCACTCGAAGGGTTACAGAATTATTAACCCTCTCCCTTCTTTATCAAATAAAACGGTCGAGTCCCTTCAGAGATTTCATGGGGATTTGAACTCCATGAGTATCAACCCTTTTGACCCCCGAATGGAGAGCATATGGGTCTTTACAATCCAGTTACCGGATTAGGACTTTCTCCCTCTGGGCCCATCCGACTTCCTTTTATTATGAGGATGATAACATGGATATCCACTTACTTAGAAAGGCATCTTTCCACTCTAATGAAATTATGGTTGTAAATTCTAATTTCCTAATTGGTTCTCAATTGAGTTATCTTATTAGGGAGTTGTTGAGGAAAGAGGTGAAATCAAGTTGCTTAAGATAGCCAATTCTCAATTTAACCACAAGGTTATAAATCAAAATGTGTAAACATTTATATAATGGCATATAAGAACAATACAATCGAGATCAGTATGTCTATAAGGATGAATAAAAAATTCTTATAACAAGTGTTGAAGCAAGTCGTGATGAAGAAAATATAAATTCTTTTGATGTTGTTCTTCTAGATTCTTTTCACAACAAAAGGCCAAGGATTGTCAATTGGTTGAAATTTCAAAAATTCCAATATGTCAAATTACTGATTTATAACCATTATTTCATATAAGATATCAATCAGATATTAGCACTTAAATGGAAATTGTTACTGGTATCCGTCATAACATTCAATAGGAAGGACCTTTCATTATTCAACAGATGCACTTTGAAAACTTTTACATTGATTGCACAAAGCCGTCAGTATAAATGAATTTTGGTATGCAAGAATGTAAATAACTTGCGGTCGTGGTAGGGTCTAATAGAGGTCTAATATACTCAAATAGACAAAGACAAAAGGTAATTGTATGGTGCACTTATATAATTTTATTGAATATACGTGTACAAAGAAATTATATTAGCCAAACTATAGATGCATAATTAAGTATGCACGCTTACTTGCATTCCATTCAATGCAGTCTCCGCATTCACTTGTTAATTTTGGGTACATGCTCTACATCAAGCGTTTAAAATGATTTTAAAACGGCACATGCTATATACATGTGCATGTGTTAGAATTTAATAAACCATCAATATATCTCGCGTATTAAGATTGTCTGAGAAGACTTTGATGTTTGAAATTTGTTTGAGATGAAGTTTAGCGTTTAAAAGGGTACACATAGAGGATCTGTACTTTTCGATTGTCGCCATCAAGAGAGGGATTTGGAAATGATTTTGGCCGAGAGGAAGGGGACCGATCTCTTTAGAAAGCACGAGAGGATTTTAAAGAATAGGGAATTGTGAGAAATTGAATGAGCAAAACTCTAGAATTATTCAATTGCCTTTTGAGCGGTTGCTTCCTTTATAAGAATCTTCTTTCGCATTTTTGCAAAACACTTCAAGATTTCAAAGTGAAGTTAGTTAAAATAAAGTGCTTTGATTAATTAAATCTTAAGTTTACTTTTGATAAACGGCGTTTATAATTAACAGAAATACAATTATCTTCTAACTTATCAATTCCTGAAATGGCTGATTTACGGAAAAGAAAGAGAGATGATAATGAAGAAGATGATTATAGTGCCGGGATTCTAGATGAAATGGGAAAGTCAGGTCAAAAGTCTGTGAAAAAGAATACCATCGACTCGGACTCTGAAGACTCGAATGACGATGAAGACTACAATAAGAAGAAATATGATGTTCTTAAGGAAGACGAGATTGAAGGTAAGGGGCTGATTTAAGACAGCTAGACAGCCCTCACTAGATATATGGAGAACGGGTTCTCCAAACCTATATCTATATATATTGAGTTAGGTTAGGTTTGAAATTTATACCCGGGTGTTTCTCGACTACAAGGCTGAAGAAGAGTTCTCAATTTCAAACTTAACCTAACTAAATATGTGTAAATATAAGTTAGGAGAACTGGTTCTTTAAAATCTAGTGAGGACTGTCTTACATAAGCCAAGGTAAGGCAATGACATGTTATAAAATATGACATTTATTTAGGATAAATATATGACATTTTTTATTTTTTACTTGAATAGTTTAATTTTATTACTTTTAAATGTGTATAGGACAAGAAGAAGGGACTGTTGAGTTTGACGGAGAAACAAAAATTACGCCATTCAACATGAACGATGAGATGGAAGAAGGATACTTTGATGGAAATGGGATGTACATTTGGAACAAAAAGGATGATGTTAAAGACAGCTGGCTTGATTCAATTGATTGGGTTAAGGTAAACATAATTCCTTTGATCTACAACTTTATATAAATATTGAAATTTTGAAATTAAAAGTATAAATTGGTACTTCATTTTATGTCAAGGTTGAACACAAGAAAAGGAAGGAAGACGAAGATTCTGACAATGATGAAGAAACCCCTGATATTCTTGCACTATATAAAGATGCATTATCATTTTTAAAAGTTGGAGAATCAATTCTAAAAGCAATCAAACGATTTGGTGAGTTGATTGATTTTATTTAGTTTTTTTAGTTTTAAATAACTTTGTCACTTGTTGATAGGCGGAGGAAAGCAAATGACAGCTTCCGAACGATTAAAACAGAAAAAATTGGCCAAGCAAAAAGGAGAGGAAGCCTCGAGCTCTGCTGTTCCCGAAAAGGATGACAGTGTTTCAAAATTAACTGAGTTAGCTAATAAAATTATGGGTGCAACTGGGAATATGAATATTTATCAAGAAACTTTTGAAAGCATCACCCATAAAGTATTTACTAGTTATTTATTATATCATGTTTAATTAAATTCATTCTGTTGAATTATTTTATTTCAATTTTTTGTTGCTTCATAATAATGAAACTTTAAATTATTTTAGCTTAAAAAGGATGAGAACCAGAATAAAGGTGAAGATCTTGACATGTTTTCTGATGATTTTGTGAAAAAAGAAGAAGAAGCTCCGAAGTCTCAAGGATCGGCTGAAGACCGTAATTAAAACACTAAATATTTATTTTATAAATTAAAATTTGATATCAATCGTTGTTGAATTTCATTTTTTAGTCAACTTTAAATACATTTGATATATATTATAAACATTTGTAAACAGGTTTGAACGATGAGGTCACTTGGGAATTCAAATGGGAGGATAAAGAAGACGCTCCGATTTATGGACCTCATTCTTCATCTCAAATGAATTCTTGGGTCGAAGAGGGATATTTCAAGGATGGAGTTTTTGTAAGGAAGCACAAAGGAAAAGATGCTAAATTTTACACATCGAAAAGAATAGATTTTGACATTTATTGTTAATTATTTTTAGATTGATTTAATTAAAGTAAAGCATAAAGTATATAATTTTATTAATTCTAAAAATTATTCGATAATTTTTATTAATACACCTGTTTATATTACAAGCAATTTTAAGCTTGGATTGTTTAACTCCATAAGTATTTTATCTAAATATAATAAAAAAGTTTTTTGTTCATCTTGCATTTATGAAAAGTTAAGATTGCCAATTTTTCTTGGATATTTGTAATATTAATTATTAATACGAAACTTTAATTTTTATTGAAATTGAAAAGCCTTTTATTTTAAAGTAAAGAAATATAAAGTTTTTGTCATATTTAATTTATGAAACAATAATTTTTAACCAAATGACATTTTAATGGAATGTTTGACAAAGTTAAGAGCGTTTTATTATTAATCTTTTATTAGCTAATTACAATTTTTAAGTTAAAATCACCTTTCCTATATTTAAATGTTTTATAATTATTGTGTATTGTGATATTCATTTCCTAAAATACTAACTTAAATAAAATAAGTTATTCCAATACATATAGGTTTGTTATTAATATTAATTAATGATACTATTTTAATTAAAAAAGAAAATTAGAATCAAATGGCATCCCGTTATTGATTTGTTTTTGAATTTACTTTATAAACGCCCAAAAACTAATGAGAATTTCCAATAAAAATTTCAGTTGAGTCACGTAGAACTTCAGAGTCACCAAGAATTCTCATTTCAGCCTAAAATATTATTTGATTAAAGTAGGGTGATTTAAAAAAAAGTAAACAATACGTGGGTAAATAAAGGATTTATAATTGACAATTGTTTTACCATAATTTTGTATTCACAGTGAATGAGATCTGATTCATCGCTAAGAAGTGATGAGGGTGGAGCGTCAAAGGGAATCATTAATGCATTTTCAGTATTTTCGCACCCTTGCCAATATTTTCTGCCTCCTTCTTTCAATTTAGGTGCTTTTGAAGAAGCAATCACGAAATTTTCGTCTTGGCTTTTCCCTTTAGCTTTAAACGTTGCTTTCTAAAATACATAATTTTACTTGAATATGAAATTTAAAAAAAGATTACATATTTAATATTTAACTTGAATATTCTATATTCATTTAATAAGATATATGAAGGATTCATTTTTGCAAGGGAGATAAGAAGCATTTTTTAAACTTTACCCTTATTATTTTAATTTCAAAATGGTTAATGACGGCTAGAGGAGATCTGTTTATTATCTCTGCATTGAAGTCTACAAAGTCACCAGAAAAGAAACCTCTCTTCGGAAGACGAACACAAAATCCAATTTTCCCCGACAAAACTCTTGAAAAGAATCCTCCCTTTTTGTAAGAGCTGAGAAATCCTGGGCTTAGAGCTTGTGGAAAATGTCGAAGAGAGACAGGTGGATGAATTGACAAGTTGAACTTGTCAGAGACTTTATTTCCTCCATTGATTATGGCCCTTGCTTCAATCCAATAAGATGATGAACCACAAGTTCCCTTGATGGACCCTCCAAGACTCCCTGTAGGACAAGGAGGAATCCTCAACTTGGATATGAATTCATAAATGATTGTGGTGTGCCCTTCAATTTGGGTCACTTGTGAGGGATTGAAATTGAATAAAGGGATTTGGAAATTAAATTCGTCTTCTGAAATCGCATCGCGTTTCCTTCGACTCATTCGAAAAGAACTTCGAATTTTTCCCATAAGGCCTTTCTCTTTTGGAACTTCATACCGCTCCGTTACCCGAACTCTCGTTTCACCTCTGAATTTGATTTGCAATTCTGGCAAAAATTGTTAAAATACTATATTATTTTAATTAAATTGCAGTCTTATTTAAATATTAAATTATTGTAAAATTAAAAATAATAATTAATGAATACAATTCAATACCTTGAATTTCGAATGACTCTTTATTGTACAATGTAATGATCCCTTGAATTTCTTCTTCTGGTCTGTAATCTGGTTTTTGATTCAATATGTTGATCTTAAATTTGTCAATGCCAATCATCATGATCATGAGTTTAAATTAGGTATTCTATCTCATTGAATGAGTTAATAAGGTTCGTTTTTATTAATGAATTTCAAGAGTCAAATGAAATTCGTGAGATTTATCTAATTCTTAAATCTCAATTAGATATATTGAACTTACTGAACGTATTATTTGTGTTTGTGTGAATTATATTATGAATTAAAAATTTTAACCAATAGGAGTAAAACAATTTATCTTATCAAATAGAGATTAGCTTACACTTATGAGCTTTTAAAATCATACAGATTACTATAATTATTCAATACTGTTTGATTAAATTACATATTGAGGGCAGGGCTAATATTTATGATACAAAAGGAGACAAACAAAAAATTTCTTTCCACATCTCATATTGCAATGTTATGAACTATTAACTACTTTTATTTATATATTATATTATTATGTGTTGCATTGTTTATATTGATAAGTATTGACCGCAGAGTTAAAGCTCGATTATTAACCATACCATAATACGCAATAAAAATAAACGATATATAGGCTATAGGAATTCCTTTGAAATGATTCAATATGGTATAGAGCAATATTAATAAGTTAACAGGCATGAATATTAAATTCATCTTGATTGATTTCGTTATGCTTCGAATAAGACTACTCTTTCGGCAAACATAAAACATTAATCATCGCGTTTATTATTTGACATAAATGATGACAATACATAAATAGTACATTTTATATGAAATTACTAATTAATTTTGTGAGTCCATAATGAAAGAGGAACATGATCGTAAATATGTATATGAGAAAGAATTGACCAGGGAGAGAGTTGGAAAGGTGATACAGGGGTGAAGTGAAACATCCTTTATATTAACTATATGAGAGTAAGTTTAAATTAAATATTTATTCTGATAAGCATGTCTTAATGATAAAATTAATGCAAATTCATCTAAACTTAATGATTTCAAATAAAATAAAAAACAACTTTTCCTAAATAAACTTAACATTAATGAGGTATAGTCAGATTTATAAGAATTCCATGAGAGGAAATGTGAAGAGATAAGTATGGTCCAACACGGGGCAAAGTGATGACAGACCTTGTTCTGGGGGAAGCGAATGCCTCATGAACGTATAGTGAAGGCATTGTTGCTAACAACCTTAAACATCAAAACCCCACCTAATTATTTTAGGGTGGAATTTTTGTAAGGCCTTATGGGCTATCAATTAAACATAATTGCACCTCATCTTATTTATAATGATAATGACAAAGCTTTGACAATATAAGTTTAATTATTAACAATGTAACTTTTTCCGTCAATAACCAATTACAAATATATTACAAGAAATAATAAAATTTAATTTCCCAAATCACTTAGTGATTAAATGATCTTATCACTTAAATTTATTCGAATTAAAAAATATAATATAAAATGTATTATTTCACCAATATGATGAGGATGATATGAATAATTAAGAAAAATGTATTTAAAATAAGCTACCAAATTGACTTTTTCGAGTATGAGCATGTCGCTTGTGTTCAGTTTGGATGCTCTCGCGATCGTAATATACTTAAACGGCGGTTTTTATCCATTTTAAATTTCTTTTTATCATCGAATATGGCCCTTTCATTTTTAGCCTTTGTACTCTGATTTTGTTTCTTCGTCTTTTCCTCTTCTCGCTGACGACGATAAAGGTTGACATCTACATCAAAGATGTCTTTCTTGGCACGGTAAGGGAGAAATATGGTTCTTGAATTCTCCACACTGTTGTAATGCTCAAGAAGGTGCATCTGGCATAACATCTCGAATTCGTCGTAATACTCAAGTAGATCTTTGAGTTCATTCTGTTTAAGCATGAGAACTTCCACAAACATCTCTGCACGGAATGTTTTAGTATAACTTTTGTCATAGAAGAAGATGGAAGAAAAGCCGAATGCGTCGCCTGGTTTGAGCATTCTCTTGTGAAGCATAACTTTGTCGACCATGGTGTATATGTTTTCTTTGAACACAATGTAAAGCTGACTTCCGACTTCGCCTTGATTTAAAATGTTCACTCCGAGGAAGAAAATCTCATGGCGCACTTTCCCAGCCAAGTTCAGAAAAATTGATTTGTCTTCTATTCTTTTGAAAAGTTTGACCTGTCGAAATACCAATTTATAAGACAATGAATAATTTCATAAGCTTAAGAAAGACTATATTTTTTTTAATCATTAAGCAATTAAAAGTTTAATTTGATCAAATTTAAATCATACCTTATGAAGGGTTTGTCCAAATAAGGCATAACGGACGGAAATTTGAATGACGCGAGGAAGAGATAAGAGAAGTTGCTGGAATTTCTTTCCTCTGGATTTCTTCCAAAAATAAATGAACCAGTACAAAACGTACTCGTGGCTTTTTCTCAAAACTCCAATGTTTTGAAGATGAATCTTAAATGATTAATTAATCTTAATTCTTTGATATCAATTATAACCTTAAAATGTAAATGTTCGTAAAATTTGATGGGTTCCTGAATAAAGATTACGAATCTTAAATTAAATATAAAATATACAAATTTGGGTGAGTTTTAACAGAAAAAGATTTGATTATCTTACATTCTTGCGTCCATGTATCTGGTTTACATATAATCTCTTCAGAAGTCGACAATGGATCCCTCTTGCACATCGAAATAAGAAAGTAAGAACATGCAATGATATGAGCCAAGAGAAAGAAAGTTGTGATCGTTATTGTAAATTTTGATCGAAAGTTGGAAATTTTAATGTCATCCTTCTTTGAGAGCTTATCTTTGTAAAATCTCACCTATAAAATGTTTTTATTTCCAATATGAAATTCGAAAATTTTTACAATTCATTATAATAAGTATTAAAGCTTAAATTAAAAATAAATACGATATTCTTGAAATTTTTCAAAATCTTTTAATGCCAAATACAACCTAAAATATATTTTACCTCACCAATCGTAAAAGTCTAATAAAAAAAATACTTGACATATTGTTCGGCTGATTTCCCAATTAATCTATTTCTTGCTATAAATTGTATTGGAGTTAGTACTAAAAAGTCTAGAATGAAATATGAAGCCAGGTATCTGCAAACGCAAAATTAAAGTTCAATACTAATCAAAGATAGAAATAATTTTAAAAAAAGATATCAAATATTATTCAACGTAAGAAACATTTTAATTTATTACCTGAACACAATTTTTTTACATGGGGTCACAAGACATCAGATTCCTTCAAGAATTTGGTAGAATCTGCAATTTGGATGAAGAAGAGAAAATCTTGTTGGCTCTCTTTTCTTCGTTTCACCTTCCAAGTTAATTTTATACACATCTTCTTATACATGTCAATCATAAGGAAAATGTCCAAAGCAATCTGAACCATTCGAAACGAAAAGAACCGTAGACCGTTTAAAGTCTCCATAATGAGAAGCATGAGATTCAGAATGCTCACACAGCTCATTAAACAACTCCAAATTGCAGAAAAATTTCCTTCTGAGTTAATTGATATGTTGAAAAGAAAATACCTAGAAAATAAACAAGATTTTAATAATGTAGTTATTGTCAAATATATTTAATAAAATTCAATTATAAATCTAAAAAATTTATAAATCTATTCTCATTTATTTTGCATTATTTGCATTTTTTGACTAATTGCTGAATAAATCATGGCATATAATTGGCGACTTGAAATTACTTAAAAATACGTATCCATTTTGGTCTATTATCCCAGTCATAGATAAATTCTTTAAATGAATAAATTCTCATGATTGATTGAGAATTATCCTTTGGAAAAAATTCAAAGCTGTTAATGACTCCAGGGGCTGGCCAACCATCTTGGATGATTTCCTCTTGATCTTTTGCTATTTTTCTTTCTTCGGCGTAACCTTTAATCCTATTTTCAATCTTAAATGAAATTCGGTCCTAGAACATAAAAATATATAAAAGTAACTGCAAATACAATAGTTGTAAATTATAAAGATAAAAGCTTAATTATTTATCTTTCTCCTTACACGTTCTTTTTTGACAATATCTTCAAAGATTTCGAGATCCATTTCAAATTCAATGACGTCATTGAAATTACCAGCGTCAATAACGTAAAAGACGCAATGTGAAAGAGTTCGTACGAAATGAGGACTTGGTTCTCCAAATAACAAATCACGCGACTCAAAGTGACCAAATTTCTCTAATACACCTTTCCTTGTTTTCATATCCGCAGTAACTTCAATAAAAATATATAATATATAAAAAAATATAAAAATATATACTTTGAACTTTGAATAAACTAAAATTTATTTTTTAATTTAAATTAATAATTGCGAAAACAGAAATTAATGATATTTCAATAAGTTTTAGTTTTAGTGAACATTTTAAAATAAAGAAATTTATTACTGATAAAACAGGAACTCCATCAAAGTACCTCCAGAATTCAGTATAAAGTGAATCATCTTGATCTCCGGAGGAGCGTCAAACATCAAATGCATCGTGCCCTTTGGTAAAGTCACATCCAGGGCGAAGAATCGCAGCGATTTTGTTCTTGTCAAACTTTGACCTCACACGGACTTCACCTTGAATAAGCTAATACATTTGATCTGCGTAATCTCCGCCCTGACACAATCTATTTAATAGTTAATTATACTGAAATAACGATTAACAATCTGATACATTTCAATAAAGAAGATGAACTATTAATGTACTGTAAAATTATTTTTTTTATATTTTGCTCTTAAATTACTTGATAAATTCACATGAAGTTTCTTCCGAGGAGTATTATATCAGCAATTTGTGCAACAGCTCGTAAATAAGTTTCTTCCAATCCTCGAAACAAAGGGGACACTTCGAACATTTTCAGACAAATGTCGTATTTTATGCCTTCCATGATAGATTTCGGTAAAAATGTATTGGTTTGAACTTCACACACTCCTTGTTGATAATTCTACAAGTTATGGTATTATTGACTAACGTTCAGTCGAAATATATTAATTGCTCCAATCTCTTCCTGAAAATTAAGTTTTAAAATGAATAAACTTTATTTCGTTCTTTATATATTCACTATATAATAAATATGTTTTAAAATTAATATTAGCATTATTTACTTAATAATTGTAGATTAAACGAACCTGTAAGGTGAAGTTTGATGTAATTATACGATCCACCGTGAGTCCTACGTTCTCATTAAATGAGAACTAGGACGTTAGGAGCTGAGGTATAATCCAATAATAAATAATAGGTTTATAGGAATATTTAAATTAAATGAAGGAAAAAACAATCACCAAATGTTCATTAATGGCATCAATTCTGTGGAAAAGATCGCTTCGAACAACGTCATATTGAAGGATAAAATTTGTCAAATTTGATGAGAAGTATCCAGATAGATAAATAGCTTCAAACAACATAGCCAAACTTGCACATAACATTTCCGCCTCGG